>CM039505.1:44994543-45127074 GCA_022432975.1 Begonia masoniana
TCATACAAATGTTTGAAAATCACGAAAAATTTTCCATTATCTACCCATAATAGATTGAACATGTAGCAAAAAATTTAAATAAATCAAATATCGTTTGATATTTTTAAAAAAATTAATTTATAAAGTAAAGAAGAAACTAAGATTAATTTAAACAAATACCAAAAGATATTTGATTTATTTGAAACTGTTTGCACATGTTCACCACATTATGGGTAGATAATAAAAAAATTATCGTAATTTTTTAAAACTTGTATGATTTATTATAATATGTTTATAAAATACTAAAATAAAATTACAATAAATTTTACATGTGTTAAAAAATAACGAAAATTTTTAAATTATTTTCTCATTAAGTAGTGAACATGCGATAAAAATTTCAACTTGATTTAAGATCGTTTGGTAATTTTTTAAATGAGGAATTAATGAAATTGTTGATAGAAGGTCAACAATGATAACAGAATTAAAGTACAGGGTTCGGTTTGCCGATTGTTTTAGTACATGTGGCGAATTGAAAAAAAATATATAGTACAGGATTTAAATCGATAATAACCCTTTAATTTAATAGCGAGTTAGAGGTTTTTATGTTAAATATTTTTTTTATGAATTTTGGTTATAGTGAACATTTAAAGGAAGTCCAAATCTTAAATACCTTAACTAAATAAAAAAATATTACAAAGATCGAAGTGACAAAGTTACGAAGAATTAGAAAATAAATGAAATAAAAAATAATAATAGTAAGTTTGGATGATGTTGTATCTGCAATGGAGGCGTTGGTTGAAAATAGGGAAGATAAAAATGTGATGGGAAGAGAATGCTACAAAGAAACTCTCCGTCTATCCTCGTGTTCCACTCACCGTCCCGTTTTTCCGGCCGTTTTCTCGCTGGAGTAGCCGACAAAATTGGCCACAGACGGTGATATAGTAATTAGGATGGAGCAAATCGATGTCAATTTCAGCTAACAACAGTGCTCTCTTCTACACCATCTCTGCCGCAACCCACACTTCGTAGTTCACTCACTGATATCGCTGATTTTCTCTCGTTTTCTTTCTATTCTGGAAGGGATTGGAGTTACTCTTCCTTAGTGTTAGGTTTACGGCATTATGGTGCGGAAGCCGTAGCTGAGGATCATTTGAGTTTTTTGAGAGATTTGTTTTCGGCGATGGGGAATTGTTGCAGATCTCCGGCGGCCGTTGCCAGGGAAGACGTGAAAACGAGCTTTTCTGGTCACGATCATGGTCGCCGAGGCTCCAATGCGGGAAAGAAGGCTCCGATCACGGTCTTGAAAGGTGTGCCCAAGGAGAATATAGAGGAGAAATACCTGGTAGACAGGGAGCTCGGTCGCGGGGAGTTTGGTGTGACTTATCTTTGTATCGACCGCCATACGAAGGAATTATTGGCTTGCAAGAGTATTTCTAAGCGGAAGCTGCGGACTGCTGTGGATGTTGAGGACGTACGGCGCGAAGTGGCTATAATGAGGCATTTGCCTAAGAATTCGAGCATTGTGAGTTTGAAGGAAGCGTGTGAGGACGAGAATGCGGTGCATTTGGTGATGGAGTTGTGCGAGGGTGGCGAGCTGTTTGATCGGATTGTCGCCAGGGGGCATTATACGGAAAGAGCTGCTGCTGCTGTTATGAAAACTATTGTGGAGGTCGTGTTACTTTGTCATAAGAATGGCGTAATTCATAGGGACTTAAAGCCTGAGAACTTTTTATTTGCTAACAAAAAGGAGAATTCCCCTCTCAAAGCTATTGATTTTGGGTTGTCAATATTCTTCAAGCCTGGTGAGCTTTTTACTTACAGATTTGAAGATTACAAAAACACTATTTACTTTTTGTAGAGGTGGTAGCATCTAAGCTTCTGCAAACGTAGGATGTACGGTTAAATTTCAAGTGACCAGAAAGTTGCCAGTTTCCTCAGCAACATATGAATCTCTTACCCAATTCAAATATTGAAAGGTTTAACAGATGCGAATGGAACTCCATCTTCTTAATACATGGCCTTGCGTGTTGAGGTTTCAATGCAATATTTTACTGCCTCCTTTTCCTTGAATGCAGTGATTCTTTTAGCCGCACAACTGTTATATTGTTTTTTGCGTAGCATAGTTTAAAAACTGTGTCATATCTTGCAACCATTATGTCCGTAATGATTAATATGTATGTGTGATCCAAAAATTATGAAATTTCCAGGAGAGAAGTTCTCAGAGATTGTTGGAAGTCCATACTACATGGCGCCAGAAGTGTTGAAGCGAAATTATGGGCCTGAAATAGATATATGGAGTGCTGGGGTTATTCTATACATTTTGTTGTGTGGAGTTCCTCCATTTTGGGCTGGTTAGTGACATATGAGTCTCTCTGTTTCACCATTGCATTGGGCAACTGGTGAACACATGCATTAGAAGTAGGATTTAACTTGTGAAAGGAGAGTGCTTTGAGTTGACCAGTATTTTTTTCAATGTAGAATCTGAGCAAGGGGTTGCTCAAGCTATTCTTCGTGGACTGATAGATTTCAAACGAGATCCATGGCCCAGTATTTCAGAGAGTGCTAAAAGTCTTGTTAAGCAAATGCTGGAGCCTGACCCAAAGCTTCGACTAACAGCAAAGCAAGTTTTGGGTATCTTACATCTTCTATGTCAATTAGATTTTCTTGTAATAGGGACTACATATAAAGATTAGATATTTGCAAATTATTCTGTTGGATGCCATTCCATTGATAGATGAAGTAGAAATGCCGTCTAATACCTCTTTTCGTAATATTTTTCATCAACTATAGTTTGCAAAACTATATACGGACTAATGTTTGAGATTTGGGAATTCCATGTACTTGGATCAACTTCTTTGAACTATTTATTAACTGACGTTGAGACTTGAGAATTTCATTTACAAAGATTAACTTCTTTGAAACTTCTCTACTTTGCTGAAGTCTGTAGTTTTTGCTTCTCCAGCGCCATTGTTTTTCTTTTATCATAGTTGGAACGCATATTATAAATTTTTTATAGCTCTACAAATAAATAATGAGACAATAAATGTTGATTTTTTCTCTGGTTGTGTTTTATCTATTTAAAGATCACTCCTGGCTTCAAAACATCAAAAAAGCCCCCAATGTTCCTCTTGGGGATGTCGTGAAGTCAAGGCTCAAGCAGTTTTCCATGATGAACAGATTCAAAAGAAAGGCCCTCAGGGTTGGTTATCAGTTAGCATGGATTGGCTTTTTTCTTTTTCTTTTTCTTTTTTTTTTCAATCATGATACATACTTTATGATTAATTATAAATAACTCTGACAGGTTATTGCTGATTTCTTATCAACTGAGGAAGTTGGGGACATCAAAGAAATGTTCAAGAAAATTGACACCAATGATGATGGTATTGTTTCAATTGAGGAATTGAAATCCGGACTTGGTAATATTGGATCCCAACTTGCAGAATCTGTAATTGAGATGCTAATCGAGGCTGTAAGTATACCAAGTTGACTACTTATATGACTTGTTTTACAAGGCTAGATATAATTTGTGTTTACCAAAATAGAAGATCAGCAACTCATGCAAGATAGTATTCATGTATCATAGGATTAATATTTTCTAGGGTCAGTTTTCCTGGATCCTGCCCATCCTTCTAATAGATTGGATTCAATTCATATGAGCAAGCCTGATATTTCTCTCTTCTACCTTTTATATGCTTTTATTTTTCCATCTTGTAGATTTGTTGACTATTCTATGTACTTCCAAGATGCCTTGTTTTGTACTTTAGTAAGAAAAACATATCCACCTGCATGATTTGGCACAAGACTTTCGAATTGAAGTCTCTTCATTTTAGATGGCCTTGCACAATGAGATTGTTAAAAATTTATTTGAACATGGATTAATGTCTCAATATTAATATTCTGCTGGTGGCCATTATCTGGTGGCTTAAACTGAATATAACTTTTATCTGTAGAGGTTGTTTCTTCTGATCTTAAGTTGACATGTTTTCTGGGAACAGGTAGATACGAACGGGAAAGACACGCTTGACTATGGAGAATTTGTTGCCATTTCCCTCCATCTACAAAAGATGGGTAATGATGAGCATCTTCGAAAGGCATTTTCTTATTTTGACAAAGACGGTAATGGCTATATCAAACCAGATGAACTTCGCGAGGCCTTGATGGAAGACGGAGCCGATGATTGTGCAGATGTCGCGAAAGACATTTTTCTAGAAGTCGATTTGGACAAGGTGAAGATCCAACTCTCAGTGTCCATCCCATTTAAGATAATTCATAATTCGGATTATTTCATGCTCGGATTTATATTATTATTAAATAAAATTAACCTTCTGCAACATAAATGCCCGGACAATGGGTAAAGTTACGAGTTTTATGATCTTATAGTTATAAGCGGTGGAAAAAAGATTTAAAAGCATATATTAACTTCAAATCTCAATGTTATATATAGTCAATTGACATTGTCGTATGATTATCGCAGGATGGACTTATCAGCTACGATGAATTCGTGGCCATGATGAAAACCGGAACCGATTGGAGAAAGGCATCTCGACACTATTCGAGAGGGAGATTCAATAGTCTGAGCATAAAGCTGATGAAAGATGGTTCTCTAAACTTGGGGAGTGAATAAGAAAAAAGGCAAGTTGTGTTTGTTGTGGATCTGAGCTTGATTTCTTTTATGATTATTCATTCTTGCCCGTTGATTAGATTAGATGGCCTGGTTTGATGATGATGGGTGGCATCAGAGGGTAGATCATGGCTAATTTTCCTCACAGAATTGCTGATTCTGTAAAATGTGGAATCCCCCTTTGGTAAGGACTAAGGAGAAGCCTGTATGATTCTATACTACTACCAATCATTGTACCCTGAAATCTTTAGTGTCAAAAGAAAATCCTTGAGTTTGTTAGGATAAACGGGATGAAATGGGCTGGCCCTTATTTTTGAAGTTTAGTTCATTATTCGTCGTTTATTAATTAGTGCAATTAATATTTTATTTTAATTATTTATCATTTATTTTAATTATTATATCAATTAATAAGTTACGCGTAAGTGACATTAGTAGGTATGATTAAAAGCACGGAATAGCTCCAACTAAGTGCAAAATTGGGTGATCAAGAGAGAACGGGGCCAAAAACTTGTTGTGAAAAATAGTTCGCAAGTGTACGAGTCGCAACAAGTAATACAGTGATAAAATAGAGTGTCGAACCCACGAGGACTTGTAATTAATAATCGAAATAATTAATCTTAATTCTAAATTGAACACACGTTTTTATGGTTTTCAAATATTGAAATTGAAATAACAACTAAAATAATTAAAATAAACTAAGACAAAATATAGCAATAAATAAAAGGGAAAAAACCAATTATAGACATGTACTACGAGTTATTTTCAATTATAAACACAAACTATCAATTTTTACAATTCAAAACATGTACTTTGAATAATGTTCCAATTATAGACATGCCGGACGGACGGACTCACTCTCCGTCCGTCCGGACCTAATTTGCGCCAGACAGCGGACGGACGGTCTATATTACCGTCCGTCCGCTTAAATGAACGAATCATCTGCTGCCACGTCTTCCGGACGGACGGAAACTTTCAGCGTCCGTCCGGTGAAGCGGGTTGATCAAATTAACGAAAAACCTGCCACAAACTCCGAACGGACGGACTATTATACCGTCCGTCCGTAGTAGTTTTCAGTAAAAACCCTATAAGAACTACCGCGGTAGTTTTCGTAAAGTACCAATTCTAACCGCGGTAAGTTCGGTTTTCTAGATCTTCTTTGAGAACGGACGGACGCTGTTGTCTGCGTCCGTCCGGCCGATCTTCGGAAGAATACGGACGGACGGAATAAAGTGCGTCCGTCCGTAGAGTACATATGAATTCATACGGACGGACGGACTAATGTACGTCCGTCCGTAGGTCGAGAATTACAATACTTTTACCGGACGGACGGGGAAATGTTCCGTCTGTTCGTGCACGTGGCATCGTTTAATTGGCTTGACACGAACGGACGGACGGAAATATAGACCGTCCGTCCGCTGTCTGGCGAAAATGAGGTCCGGACGGACGGAGAGTGAGTCCGTCCGTCCGGCATGTCTATAATTGGAACATTATTCAAAGTACATGTTTTGAATTGAAAAAATTGATAGTTTGTGTTTATAATTGAAAATAACTCGTAGTACATGTCTATAATTGGTTTTTTCCCTAAATAAAATGAAATTAAATCAAATTGATAAAAACCTAGGTACTACGATTTCACCAAGACAATAGTTATTTTCGTCCTTCGCAATTATATTCATAAATATTCTTCCTATGTTGATGATCGATTTCACTAAATTCTATCACAATCTCTCTCGAGCATTGAGTAGTTTATCTGATTAATGGGTTATCACTTCTCAGTCTCAAATCCTGCATTAATCAAATACAAATAAATCAAGAAATCACAGTGATCACACCAATACCGTAACTATCTCTAGCCTACGTATATTAATTACATTAATTTCAGTGCACGGATATTTATCACCTCTCGGTCTCAAAACATCTCAAATATCAAGTAAAGATTGGCCAGAAATTTACAGGCTTTAAGAACAGAAATTAAATGCGTCAACAATATTGGAAGAAAAATTCAATAAATAAAATTAAACGAAGAACATAAAATAAACGTAGTCTGGCTACATCGTAGCCCTAGAAATAAAGAGTTAGTTCATGCTAGAAAATAAATTAACAAATATTATTAATAGAGTAATGCATAATGAAATAGAAGAAATAAAATAAAAGAAAAATATATTATGAAAAATTGAAAATAGCCTGATCTCCCTTTTGCTTCAGTGAAAATCGCCTAAAGCTTCTCTGCCAAGGCTCGCCGAATACCCAGAACACGCCGAAGACCGAAAGCCATCAATCGCCGAATCTGCTGCGCGCCAAGGTTGCCGACTCCGCTGAATGCTCTTGCTCTCAAAATCGCAGACCTCTCTCCAAGTCGTCGCACCTCTGTTGCCTCCCCTCTGAAGATCGCTGCTCTCTGGAATTATAGCCGATTCCAGATTTCGCTCCCAAACGCCCGATTCCCGAATCCGAGCGCTGCTCTGTATAAATCGCCGAAAGCGCAGAATTGCTCAAAGCTCTGCCTCAATCGCAGAATGCTTTCTCTCTGTAGATCGCCGCCTCTGCCGCAGCTCTCTTTAGGTTTTATTCTTTTTTTCTTTTCTTCATTCACTGCTTTGATTCCTTCTTTCCTTAAGTAAACGGTATAGATTAGGTAGGTAAACTTTCCAACTTGGTAATCGATTGATTCACTTTCCAAATTATCATGTAATTGATCGTTGCTTGATGTGCTGCCGATGAATTCCAGCGATCTATTCTCATTCTCTTCTATCAATTTGTGATTTCTTTTTAAGCGATTGATCACTCAATGTGGCCCTATCGATTGATGTATTTACTGTCTTCATAATCTTCATTGCTTCTCCGTTTATTTTTCTTTGCAGCTACTTTTGTTTCTACGTCAACCTGTTTTAAAATAAATCTTTCTGCACACTTACCCGAAATATATTAAATTCGTTCAAACATTTGAGATAAATTTATCAAATTAAGTGTAAAAAATATAAATAAGTGTGTAAAATATACAATTATCACACCCCCAAACTTGAATGAAAGCTTGTCCTCAAGCGAACAAAATATAACTCAATTAACACAAAGATAATCTTGATCAAATATAAAATGCTCAATGTAATATAATGGTACAACAATCTGAATCAAGGCTTTCGGTAATTTGTCTCAGCTTGAAAAACTCATACTAAAAACACCAAGTGTAACACTTTGCAAAAGAAATAACTCATATTAGTGCATTGACAAAAATTTACTTAGAAATCTTCGTGTGTGTGTGCGTTCATTCTTATTCTCTTCTAATTGTTGGTTCAACTCATGTAGCTACAGGTAAGGACATCATTCTTATTTCACTCGGGAATCACTCCATTCACTCGAATCGTTCACCAGCTTCGCTCACTATCCAACTAATAGCAAATATCCATTAACCAAAAGAAAAGTCAATAGGTCTTTACAAGCTTGTAATGAAAGGCCGGGTTGTAAGGTAGGAATTGTATGAATTCAAGCGAATATTTAGAGCACCACTAATTCCTCCTTATTTCACCCAATCAAAAATTTCTTCCATTCACTTACTCACTTGCTGAACTCACTCAAACTTTCTTCTAATCGCTCACCCCCAAACTTACTTCACTCAATATCACCCACTTTAACTCCTTTGTCATTATTACAATACAACATCAATACAAATATAATAATTGCACAAGATAAAACCAGAAGCTAAATTGTTCAAACTTGCTCTTTTTGCTCTTTTTTTTTTTTTTTTTTTTTTTTTATAACACAATAACAACAACTTAATGTTCTAACACGAAACCAATGACAAAGGAGTAACTCTTGATTTTCACCATTTTCTCCAACTGATCAATATCCCTGTGCTCAATAAATAAGGTAAGAAAAATATATAAGGCTAGCTAATTTCAGGTGACAAATGAATTGTAAATAATAGGCTCAAAAGGGTGACTATGAGTGTCATTAAATGACACAACAAGGTAGGCTCATAAAGCTCAAACGGTTCAAAGATGGCCTAAATCATTCTCTTATTATTGAAAAATTTCAATTGCATTCGTGAATAAAGGGCAAAACTAAGAAAGATTTTCCTCACAATGTCCTCACTATCAAAGCCTTTGACTGGAGTTACACTCCCTCACCGTGTTTACGCTCGATCACTCCCTTACTGTGTTTGGGTTTCACTCTCAGTAGACTACACAAATATCACCAACAAATAGAATCAAACAAGAATAAAACGTGTTCAGATTTTTGAAGATAACTCTGTAAATTCTAATCAATGCAACTAAAACAAGTTATTCTTTTACTCAGCATGTCTCAAGGAGTTGAAAGCATGAATCAATCATTTAAATCATCATCGACACTTCAACCAAGATTTCAGATTGCAATACCAAAATATATCAAAGTGCTAAGATACGCTAAACTCACCCCCAAACGTAAAATAAACATTGTCCTCAATGTATCAAAAATATAGGGTAAAAGTCGCGTACCTCATAATGTCTTGAGCTGATCGTGGAGTTGTGGTCGAAGGAGTAATCGAGTAGAAAAGCCTTTTTTTTTTTTAAATAATATAAAGTACTAATAACATAGTAAAATAAAGAAATGCAAAATAAAATAAAAAATTGCAAACGTAAAATGCAAAGAAGAAAATAAAAATAAAGGAAAAGAAAAAAGAAAATAGAATAAAAAATAAAATAAAATAAAGAAAACTTTATTAATAATAAAGTCCCACGTGAGCTATGTCTTTTTTTTTTTTTTAGAGTAAATAAAATAAATTAAAATGATAAAAAGAATTTAAGAATTAAGAAAACTGAATCGGACCTTATTTAAAAGAAGAAAAATAAATAAAATAAAATAAGAAAAATAAATAAAAAGAAAATAAAGTAAGAAACTAAATAAAACTAAAAATAACAGTAAGAGAAAAAATAAAATAAAATAAAATAAAGTAAGTAAAATACAAATAAAATAAAAATAAATGAAAAATTATTATTATTATTTTAACATGATAAAATGATAATAAGGAAATAAAATTACTTAATCGAAACCTATTTAAAAAAAAAGAAAAATAAAAATAAAAGAAGTGAAATAAAGTAAAAAAGAGAAAATAAAATGAAATAAGAAAATTAAAACATAAAAACAAATGAAATACAATGAAAACGAAACGAAATAAAAAGGAAAACGAAACTACAACTAAGTAAAACGAAAATGAAAATAACAAAAACAGAAATAAACAGAAATAAAAATAAAGGAAAATGAATAAAGGAAAATAAATAACTAATGGGTTACCTCCCACCGAGTGCGTGTTTTAACGTCATCAGCTTGACGATATGCTGCGTCATGTTGGGTCGAGATATATAATGGAATTTGCATTTTTAACTGTACCACCCCAATATGGTAACCTTGGTTGCCCATTTACCAACTTCTCATTCGCCAGAATCTTTTTGTGGTCAGGTGGTTTCTTAATCGGTGGTATGACCCGTAATGTCGATTCCCGTAAGTTTTGAACGTACTGCTTCCCAATAGGCTCAAGAAAGTGGTTTGGTTGAAGTGAAGTTTCCCTTGTCACAGTGTGAGGCAGTTCCGCCCGAAATATGTCATCGCTAACTAGTGGGTACTCCAATGATCTATACACCTTGAATGTCACCTCCTCATCTTGTACCTGTAATTTGAGCTCCCCTTTTCTAAGATCAATTATAGCACCTCCTGTTGCTAAAAATGGACGACCTAATATTATAGGGATACCACGATCTTCCTCCATGTCAAGAATCAAGAAATCAGCAGGAAAAATAAGCTTGTCAACTTTGACAAGGACATCTTCAATCACCCCATACGGCTGCTTAAGAGACCGATCGGCCATTTGTAGAACCACTCTCGTGGGCTTTGCTTCACCGAGACCAAGCTTACGAAATATAGATAGCGGCATTAAATTTACACTAGCCCCCAAATCACACAATGCCTGTTCAAAAAATGACGTCCCAATATCACATGGTATGGTGAAGCTTCCCGGATCTTTTAGTTTTTGTGGAAGTTTACGTTGAACAATGGCACTACATTCCTCAGTCAAAGCGATCGTGCCATAGTCGTCAATCTTTTGTTTGTGAGACAAAATATCTTTCAAAAATTGTGCATATTTCGGCATTTGCTCAAGGGCCTCTGCGAATGGAATATTGATGTGGAGCTTTTTGAAGACATCAAGAAACTTAGAAAACTGATTATCAAGCTTCACATGCTTTAGTCTTTGTGGAAACGGCACTTGAGGTGCAAATGCTTGTACTGGCGAGGGATGAGATGGTAGAGACCTTTGAGCTTCATTTTCACTGGAATTCCTCTTATCCACTTTAGGCACACTTGGCTCTTTGTGCTCCGGTGCAATCACAGTTCCCAATCTAGTAGTAATTGCATTACAATGTTCTTTCGGATTTACTTCAGTATTGCTAGGTAGTGAGCCTTGGGGCCTGCTATTAATAATGCTCGCGAATTGACCAAGTTGATTTTCAAGACTGCGAATTTAGGCAGATTGATTTTGCATTGTAGTCCGAGTCTCGGTCATAAACTGCAAAAGGGCCGTTTCTAGATCACTTTTCTTTTCAACTTGCTGAAATGGTTCGGGTTGAGCTGCTGGAGGTGGCTGCATAGCGTTCTGAGAATTCCTCCATGAAAAATTTGGGTGATTCCGCCATCCAGGATTGTAAGTATTTGAATTGGGATTGCCTTGACGATTAAAATTACCCATATAATTAGCTTGCTCCGCATGTTCTTTGGCCATAGGATTTCCCTCTTGACATTCTTCACTCAAATGCGGCCCATAACACCACTGACAAGTAACCTTCATCGATTTCCTAACACTTGCTGCCATATGAGATTCTTGTAGTTGCTTGGTTAATGATGCCACTTGTAGAGTCAGAGCTTTCATAGCTTCGAGTTCTGGAGTACCCGATGTGCGCCTCATAATCGATCGTTCCACTGGACACTGGTCATTGTTAAGTGCTAATTCCTCTAATAATTCATAAGCGGCGTCTTCCGTTTTTCTCATTAAAGCTCCACCTGCTGCTGCATTAACCAGAGTCTTAGTAGAAGCTGATAATCCCATATAAAAAGTCTGAATATGCATCCACATCGGGAGGCCATGGTTAGGACACTTTCTCAACATCTCCTTAAAACGAGCCCATGCCTCATATAATGTCTCCCCATCAAACTGAGTAAAATTAATTATATCATTGCGAAGTCTAGCGGTCTTCTCGAATGGAAAGAATTTAGAAAGAAACTTCTGGCATAAGTCTTCCCAAGTACTAATAGAGTTGGCAGGCAGAGAGTTAAGCCAGGTCTTCGCACGATCTCGTAATGAAAATGGAAATAGCCGTAGTCTCAATGCATCATCCCCCACATTGTGAAATTTGAAAGTGTCGCATACCTCTAAGAAATTTGCAATATGATCCTTGGGGTCTTCTGAAGGTAATCCACTAAATTGAGATTGTTGAATCATATGCAGGATGCCCTGTTTAATTTCAAAATTAGCATTGATGGCCGGTCTGCGAATAGCTGAGTGTACTCCGGATACAGTAGGTATAACATAATCCAGTAGGGTCCGGGTCTCAACATTATTGTCCCCGACATTATTTTCCCCATTATCTCCCATGATGGCGTGCGCTTGTTGAATAACTTCTCTTCTCGCTTTACGATTTCGTCGACACGTACTTTCGATCTCAAAATTTAGCGGGAGAAGATTAGCGTCTCCTTCTTTACGCATGCACCTGAAAAGAACACGAAAATAAATAAATGAAAGAAATAGAATTCAAAATAAAACTAAAAATAATTAATTCAATATTAATAATTAAGTCCCCGGCAACGGCGCCAAAAACTTGTTGTGCAAAATATTTCGCAAGTGTACGAGTCGCAACAAGTAATAAAGTGATAAAATAGAGTGTCGAACCCTCGAGGACTTGTAATTAATAATCGAAACAATTAGTCTTAATTCTAAATTGAACACACGTTTTTATGATTTTTAATAATTGCAATTAAAATAAATGACTAAAACAATTAAAATAAACTAAATTAAAATAGCAAAACAAATAAACTGAGATTAAATCAAATTAATAAAAACCTAGGTACTACGACTTCACCAAGACAATATTTATTTCAGTTCTTCGCAATTATATTCATAAATATTCTTCCTATGTTGATGATCGATTTCACTAAATTCTATCACAATCTCTCTCGAGCATTGCGTAGTTTATCTGATTAATGGGTTATCACTTCTCAGTCTCAAATCCTGCATTAATCAAATATAAATAAATCAAGAAATCACAGTGATCACACAAATACCGTAATTATCTCTAGCCTACGTATATTCATGACATTAATTTCAGTGCACGGTTGTTTATCACCTCTCGGTCTCAAAACTCCCCAATAATCAAGTAAAGATTGGCCAGAAATTTACAGGCTTTAAGAACAGAAATTAAATGCGCCAACAATATTAGAAGAAATACTCAATAAATATAATCAGACGAAGAACATAAAATAAACATTGTCAGGCTACATCGTAGCCCTAGTATAAAAGTTAGTTCATGCTTATAGAAAAATAAACAAAAATAATAATAATAGAATTCATAATTAAATTGTAGAAATTTAAAAGAAAAGAAAAACAAAAACTAAAATATGAAAATTGATTCTCTGTCAAGGTAAATAGCCTCCAGCGCTGTTCCAGAATCGTCGCCTCCTGCTCGCCGACAGCCGATCGTGAATGCTGCTCTGTAGATCGCCGAACTCGCAGCTCGCCAGACTCGTCGGAATCGGAAATCGCTGCTCCAAATCGCCGAACCGTGTCGATGCCGCGCTCTGTTCTCAAAATCGCCGATTGCCCAGCCTCTGCCGCAGCTCTCTAAATCGCTCCCTCCGAGTCGCTGCTCTAGGTTATTTTATTCAGTTTCTCCTCTCAGATCAATGGCTTTGATTCTTTCCTTCGATGAATGGTTTAAAATATTCAACTTTCCAAATTTGCTTTCCTTCCAAAATCGCCGACCCTAAATCGCCCAAAGGCTCTGCTTCTTTAGGTTTCGTTTTATATATTCTTTTTGCTTGATCAATTGGTTGTGATTATTCCTTTCCTCAGGTTAACGGCCAAGGTTATGGTAATTGATCTTTCCAAATTTGAAGTCATGTGGCAATTGATCGCTGGTAATGTGGCGATCGATCGCCATATTCACTGTTTTGCCATTACCTGTTTTAAATACGTATTCTGCACACTTAAACAAAACTCATCAAATACTTTCACACACTTGAGAATAAACTTATCAAATCAAGTGTAAAAAGTATAAATAAGTGTGTAAATTACACACTTATCACTCTACAAAATAGATCAGATGGTTCATAGAATATCAAGACCACAAGTTTAGAGTTCTCGACATGTCTCTTTTAAGCACATGGATGCTTGCAGTAAGGACACGATGTATTGGAATTGAAAAAAGTGTATCTACTAAAAATGACTTTTCTCATGATAATTGAGAGTATTCAAGTGCTCCCCTAATACGAGTGGTCTAAACTAGTTGGTAAAGTCAAAGAGAGTATGAGGTACAAATTTTGAGATCCAACACAAATGTAGTCTTTTTAGAAGACTATATAATAATTGAGAGTGAATTCGACTTCATTTGCATTATAGAAAAATATGCACGTAAATGAGCGTTGTGTCGCGACAATCTAAATTGAAAAACTAAAATTATTGCAATGTCGATAGCTAAAGTTTATGTATCAAACTAAAGCTTACGAAAATTTTAAGTGGATGGAGTCTATATAAGCTAAAGTGTATGTGTATTAGACACACATGTATATATGTGTGTGTGTATACGCGCACACACATGTATATATGTGTATATATACACGTACACACATGATATATATACACATATTTCTTAAGAAATATACATATACACATGTATATATATGTGTATATATATACACATGTATATAAGTTATTAAATTATTAACTCATAAACTTTGTTCTGGAGATGGTAGGTAATGGACATCTATTGATATTCGATATCATTAAGTGTATGATAAAGTTTTGAGAAACACGATATAAAAAATAAATAAAAAGGCACCAATAGCAATGTTTGGTTCACCCTAAATATAACTTTGGAACTCCTTGAAAACTCTTGTTCTTTTTATGCATGTATGTTTTATTATTAGATTATAAATTGTTTATAAAAAATACACGGATACACAAACTCGAAATACTTTAATACCAAGATACTTCCACTGCGCGCAAACACTGAAATACCAACAATTAATAACACCTTTCTTTGATGAAGAACCATAACCTTCTGGTAGATCTCAAACCAAAAATGCCACAATTGATGTCCTTATCAGTTGTTTACAAGGGAGAAAGAAAAACACCAAGTTTATTATCAATCATGATTCTATTTACAATGACGGAGTTCAATAATCTTCTACGTTGTCGTCGAAGACGACACACGTTTTATTGACAATTTGGTGGACATCATCGATAACCTTTTAACGACTTTGCTGAGTCGTTATTAGAAACTAAATTTCTAGTGATAGTATGAGCTAAGAGTTGAAGGGGAGGATGCAAAATTCCAAGAAGAGCCAAAATCATTGAAATGATATGGAGGTATTGGCTCATCCACTAATGGCATGACATGGTCACTAAACAATTCCTGATCAAGCCATGAAAGTGATGATCTTGGAGAGAAGCCATCATCATCTTCATCCAATTCCACCCTTTGCTTTTTCAAACTTTGGTATTCTTCTTCGGAGACGACGACTTCAGTTTTCTTTTTTGCAGTGAACTCGGACCCCTTGTGGAGACAACGAAGCGATTCGACCGAGAAATCGGCATGTTTTTCGGTAAATTTCTGAAGAAATCTTTGTTGTGCTTCCATCTTTAGCTTCAAGCTCATATGAACCTTCAAAGAATAAGATAAAACATTGCAATGAATCTCTGTTCTTGCTCTTTATATTTTTGCACTGTATTTTTGGTACCTCTATTTGATCATTTAGTCTCATTTGAGCTTCTTTATGCATTTGCAAGGCTTCTTTCAGTTGATTTTCACTGAAAGTATATGGTTTTACTCAGCCAAAACAGACCAAAATCGGCACAGTTCCACGGCGAGTAGAATGAATAATAGCAAAAGGGCTCACCAGATTGCACCAAAGTTCGGCCGGACTTCGGAAGTACTTCTCTCAATCTTGCGTCCTACACAGTCAGTTTCCATTTTTGTTACTTAAAATTTAAGTGATCATTTATCGAACTGATATTTCGATAAACTTACGGGTTGTTGATTCAAAGATGTATTTTGAGATCCTGAATTTCTGTAAGGATTTTGAAAAACCAGTTAGAGAAAAATGGGCGAACCAAGACGATATTAAATTTAGACGAAAAGAATCACCTGTAAGTGACTCTTAACATGTTTGATGCTTAATCCAGGGACTGCCATGGCCTTTAAAATACCCTTTGGTGTAGCCCCTGAGGACATAATAAAAGTAACACTTTTTTTAGTTTTGATAAACAAAATAAAAATTATGCAGCCATGCATGAACATTATTGTGACAAGCTATCGAAAATGAAAGCCTTACGATCCGGGCCGCCCAAATGATTGACTGCATCTTCGAACTGATTGTGCAACTCCGTCGTCCAATTGAGCCGCTCTTTTTTCGAGCTTTTGGATCGAGCAGAAGTCATTTTTGGAGAGAGAGGGAGAGAGAAAGAGAGAGAGAGAGATATAGAGGGAGGGAACAAACAATGAGCAGAGGAAAGCAGCTATGGCCAGAAAAGAACAAGTGCTTCGATCTCAACTAAGTCAATTAGGATACCATAACTTGTCTGTAGCTGTCGGAATAGACACCCTATTGAGCAGAGAGTTTGATAGATTTGAAACTCAACTCTCTCTCTCTCTCTCTCTCTCTCTCTCTCTCTCCCTTCTTGCTTATGTCCTGCCTTTTGATTTTATTGGCTCATTTGGAGGAAAAAAATCAAGCTTTTTCACTTTTAACCACAAACAAAAAAAATGTTCTTTTTTTAAATTGTAACACTTCATTTATCGATCTAATCTTACAACCCGACTCCGTTTACACTCTAATGTTACAGCTGACGTAACGCTTACACGTCACACTCTAATTGAAAAATTATTATAATATAAAATAAACATTTATAAATATAGATTACATAAATTAATGAATAAATGTCACATCAGAACGTGAGATTAGACGTAGAATTAAAATGTCAGTACTCCTTTAAAACAATACGAGGGAATAAAGTTTTCAAATTTGTGAATCACAAAAAAAAACTCAGAGGATTAATAATGGGAATGTTCTAAAATGAAACATTTTTGAGGATTAATATGAGATGGAACTTATAATTCATACAATGGAAGAGTATGAATATTAGTTCATATCATTTCAACAACTATTAAAAAAAGAGTAAATAATCAAATAATTCCACATCCATACAATCCATAACACCTGCAGTCAAGTTTGGTAACAATTAGCTTTTCTATAACTTTGGCCGACTTCCCGACCAATTTAACGAAACCTGCCCAACATCTTAACATCTACTGGTTTGGCAGAAGTTCTTAATCTCAGGCACTAAAGATAACTGTTATGAACTACTAAAACAGCTGATTCTAATCAAACTCTTGATTCACAAATCATCAGGATCAGTTTTCCAAAAAACAAGCAAATAAAGCATACTTGCCCCAAGTATTATGATGTTAATAACCTCTTGATGCCGGTTTTTTGCTCGGAAGTAAGTCTCGTAGGGAATTTGATGTTGAACTTGACTCTCAGATTTCCCTTTTTGGAAGGCTCCTTTGGGATTGGCATCCCCTCCCCTTTCACAACTTCTTCGTACGAGGGGCTGATGATCGAGTTGATCGGGACCGTCAAATTCCGCCCATCAAGGGTTGTCAGCTGGGCTGTGTAGCCTGTCAAGGCTTCAATGAGAGAGATTTTTTGAGTGACGATAAGGTCGTTCCCGTCCCTCTTGAAGACACTGTGAGGCTTTTCATCAATGATAAACACTAGGTCCGAGGGTATAACTCCTCGCTGTTCATTCCCTTTCTCAGGAAAGGTAATCTTCGTCCCTTTCTTCCAGCCGGGCTTGATCTCAATCGTCAGAATTTCCTCTACAGTAGATGGTCTTCTGTAGATCAACGTGCAGTAAAATACCAAATAAGGGTTAATTTCCACAACTAGTTACTAAACACAAATATTTAGTAAGAAATCTAACACTTGATGAACCACCAAAAGAGATTTGTCATAGGGCATGTATAGCAAGAGACTCATCACTAACTTGAAACTTAATGTCTTGGGAATTTATGACCAATAATTCTAAGAGCATTAAAAATTATGCAGGGAAAGAAAGCAAAAGTTATACATAATCCTACTTTCTTCCACCTTCTCAGAAACAAATGACCAGACTAAGGGATTTGACGTCTCACTTGAAGGAAAACAAAAAAACTTGCTAACTACAGTTGATACCACAACTGCTGAATTATACCAAGTGTTAATAGTGTTTAAATTACGAGTAATGCTGAAATTACAGATACACAACATAGTAACAGATTATATAGCTCTGAACTTCTCGAATCCTGTTATAATCAATCATACATTAAGACATTAAAGAGCTGAATAACAAAGTAGAAAACAACAACAATAAGGCATATTCGTTCTAAGATCTGACGTACAGATGAAAATCGAAGCTTCAATTCTCTCTAGAATTAAAAAATGGCAAAATTACCAGTACCCCACCTATCATCTCTGGGCTTTAACCCTCGATGTATGGAAAATTAGTCATTATCAATGACATTATGGGGATAGAGAACATAGATACCAAATCTCAATTTTTGGAAAATAGATATTACATTAACATTAATCTAGAATCAAAAATCAATCTAGAAGTGGATTTTTATGCGTCTGAAGCCAGTCCAGACAGCTTGATGAACATGGAAAAACAAAAGAACAAGAATATTTTGGAGATGATCAACAACAAGACAACTAAAATTCTGAGAAACAAACGTGAGAACGGAAGCTGGATCCACTTGATTGAACTCTATAACTAACCTGATCCAATTTTGGTTATTGTTTGATTACTATAAATTCTAACAACAATAACACATTTTATATCATCTTCTAAGATTTTACAAAACTAAGATAGAGGCTTACCCACTAGAATCCGTTACATCCCTCGAAATCTTCATCTTCTTTGTGGTTCCCTTATATAAATCTTCCAAACTGCACGGCAAGGGCCGCTCTATGGCAGCGCCTTTCCTCGGTATATTACCAGAGCCTTCACCAGGTCCACCTCTAAACGAAGAAAATATATCTTCAGGGAACATCCCTCTCGGAAACCCAGAAGCACCAGCTCGAGACCCACCCATGTCGCCCATCCCTCCAAAGGGGGTTGAAAAGCCGAAAAACTCCGAGAAAATATCATCCGCGCTCCTCGGATTAAAATGGAACATGGTCCGCCCGCTGGAAAAGCCACCCGTGCCGCCCGGAGGCGGCACCTGACCCTTCAAACCCTCCTCACCGTACTGATCATAAACCGCTCGCTTTTGGGGATCGCTCAGAACCTAATAACATTGTTCGATAAAATTCAAAAACAAGAAGGAAATTGCATCCAATTTTCTAAAAATAGGGAAAGAGGAGAGACATGACGAGAAGAATACATCATAAGCCTCAGAGATTTGCTTGAATTTAGCCTCGGCGTCCTTTTTGTTGTTGGGATTCTTATCGGGATGCCATTTCATGGCGAGCTTTCGATAGGCCTTCTTCAAATCATCCTCTTTAGCGTTGCGGTCTACCTGAAGAATCTTGTAGTAATCCAAACCCATACCGCGATTCTTCTGCTCCCACTCAGCTTCCTCTCCTACAGTTAATTCTCAGCTTCACTTCCGATTCCAGCCGGAGTTTCAACACAACGAAGAAACACTGGAGCGAGGAGCGAGTGCCGACTGGCCCTCAAAATCAAATCGATCAGAGAGCAGAGGCGGGCTTTGAAGTGGGCTCACGCTTCATCTCGCCATTGTAGGCTTTCATTTGGACCTTCAATGGTGATGGTCTCCTTCCACACGTGCGTCCACGGAATCATCATGAAATTAATTTAAAGTAGGTTGAGTCACACGTGTAGTTTGACAATTCTCTTAAATTGATATTTTTCTTTTTAATTATTAAATATTTAAATATTTTTATCATTAAATTTAACAATGAAATCACTTATCTATATATTCTTTAAAATACTTAATTAGTGTAAAATAATGAGATTAGTTCAATTAATTGCTACACAATAATTTCTTAAAACTAATTTTTTTTTTTTTAAAAATGACTGAAACGAGAGTCAGTTACTCCAGCTAAATATAAATAGACATCTCAGACAAAGTAATTGTCGTGTGATTTTTTTTATTAAATTTAATAAATAAGAAGATCATATAAAAATAAAAATTAAATAATAATATTATTAAAAAACGAAAGATACCACAACCTTAAACTATTTTCGTCAAAAAATAAATTTTAAACTATCAATTTTTTTAACAAAACAAATCTCAATTAAATCTTGTCCTCGAAAACAGGCTCCTAGTCTCGACTATGGGAGCTGGTTATGGAGAACATGAGCCTATTCTCATAGAGTCTCTAAAATATTAGTGGCTATAATGGAAAGAAATTCTGGAAATTTTTGTCATTTTTTTAACACTTTCGCAATTTATCATAATGTTTTACGTCTATTTTACAAAATAATTCATTAAAATTATGTACGTTATCCAAAAATCCCGAAAATTTCTTGAATGACTTTCTAGAAATTCTAGAAAATTTCGTCATTTTTTTAACACTTTACAATTTATCATAATATTTTATATCCATTTTACAAAATAATTTATTAAAATTATATATGTTATCTAAAAATTATAAAACTTTCTTGAATGTCTTCCCCTATTATATGGTGAATATGTGATAAAAATTTAAAGAAAGTTCAAAATCGTTTAGTATATTTTATATGATAGTCACTAATCGTTTAGTTAAATCAATAGGTCTTTTATTATTTTGGGTTAAAATCAATATAAACTCTAAATTATGAAGTTTATTTAAATTAACCTCTAAACTATAATATTTAACAATAGGAAAAGTTCAATTTAGCTCCCAACGTATGAGGTCAATGGTCAATTGATCCCTAACGTTAATTTTTAACTCAATCAGCCCCTATCGTTGATGTCGTTTGCAATTCGACCTCTCCCGTCAATTTTTCCTTTAAATTTCACACATGTTGTGCACGTGCCTTTCAAAATCCTCAAACTACCTTTTTCTCCTTCCTTCCCTACTCTCTCTCTCTCCCTCTCCCTCCCTCTCCCTACTCTCTCTCTCCCTCTCCCTCTCCTTCCTTCCCTACTCTCTCTCTACCTTTTTATTTAAATTAACCTTTAAACTATAATATTTAACAATAGGGAAAATTTCAATTTAGCTTACAACGTATGAGGTCAATGGTCAATTGATCCCTAACGTTAATTTTTAACTCAATCAGCCCCTATCGTTGATGTCGTTTGCAATTCGACCTCTCCCGTCAATTTTTCTTTTAAATTTCACACATGTTGTGCACGTGCCTTTCAAAATCCTCAAACTACCTTTTTCTCCTTCCTTCCCTACCCTCCCTCCCTCCCTCCCTCCTCTATTTCAAACAAACCAACGAATTTCACTAGATGAGTCGAAGTCAGAATGACAGAGAAGATGCGTGAAATCGCGACTGCAAAACTCAGATGTCCTGTGAAGAACGCCATGGTCACAGTCCCTGCGTATTTCAATGATTCACAACGACAAGCCACAATGGATGTTGGAGTGATCGCAGGCCTCAACGCCATGCGAAAAATCAACGAGCCTCCAGTCGACGAAGATAGAGACCCTGGTGAGTCAAAGTCCCAGTCAGAGAAGTTCTGGCTAGCACATTTTATGGTAGAAGACGGAGAAAAATCACAGCCATGGAGGTTGTGTTGGATTCTATTTTTGTTAGCTTAAATGCGTTTAAGTAACTCTTTTTGATGATTATGTTTTTTGATGATTATGTTTTTTGATGATTATGATTAATATGAAACGAGTAAACTGTTAATTAAGTTTAATAAGAAATATATAAACTGATGAGCATGAATAATATGAAATTTACGAACTGGATAATTAATTTATTATGTTAATTGTATTTATCTGGAAATGCCCTTTGAAAAGGGTATTATGTTTTTTAACAATTTTGGCTAAGTGTTAATAGTCTGCGGAAGACAATTGTCCACGTGAAAGAAAACAGAAATAAACGAAGTAGTCTGTGGAAATCAATCGTCCATAGTATCACGTGAATGTCAGGTGATTTCAGTCAGAATCAAGTGTCCACAGTCATGCAGAAGTCAATCGTCCACGTGAAAAGAAAACAGAGAAAGACGTAAACGTCCAAGGTCTCAGTTGTCCACGTAAAAGAAAGACGCAGTCGTCCACGTTCGAAAGAAAGACGCAGTCATCCACGTTCAAAGGAAAGACCTGTCCTCCACGCTCAATGAAAAAACTCTATCGCCACTCAAGGAAAGAACGTTGTCGTCCACACTCAAAGGAAAGCTCTGTCGTCCACGCTCGCAGTCGTCCACACCAATGAAAGACGCAGTCGTCCACACCAATGAAAGACGCAGTCGTCCACACCAATGAAAGACGCAGTCGTCCACACCAATGAAAGACGCAGTCGTCCACACCAATGAAAGACGCAGTCGTCCACACCAATGAAAGACGCAGTCGTCCACACCAATGAAAGACGCAGTCGTCCACACCAATGAAAGACGCAGTCGTCCACACCAATGAAAGACGCAGTCGTCCACACCAATGAAAGACGCAGTCGTCCACACCAATGAAAGACGCAGTCGTCCACACCAATGAAAGACGCAGTCGTCCACACCAATGAAAGACGCAGTCGTCCACACCAATGAAAGACGCAGTCGTCCACACCAATGAAAGACGCAGTCGTCCACACCAATGAAAGACGCAGTCGTCCACACCAATGAAAGACGCAGTCGTCCACACCAATGAAAGACGCAGTCGTCCACACCAATGAAAGACGCAGTCGTCCACACCAATGAAAGACGCAGTCGTCCACACCAATGAAAGACGCAGTCGTCCACACCAATGAAAGACGCAGTCGTCCACACCAATGAAAGACGCAGTCGTCCACACCAATGAAAGACGCAGTCGTCCACACCAATGAAAGACGCAGTCGTCCACACCAATGAAAGACGCAGTCGTCCACACCAATGAAAGACGCAGTCGTCCACACCAATGAAAGACGCAGTCGTCCACACCAATGAAAGACGCAGTCGTCCACACCAATGAAAGACGCAGTCGTCCACACCAATGAAAGACGCAGTCGTCCACACCAATGAAAGACGCAGTCGTCCACACCAATGAAAGACGCAGTCGTCCACACCAATGAAAGACGCAGTCGTCCACACCAATGAAAGACGCAGTCGTCCACACCAATGAAAGACGCAGTCGTCCACACCAATGAAAGACGCAGTCGTCCACACCAATGAAAGACGCAGTCGTCCACACCAATGAAAGACGCAGTCGTCCACACCAATGAAAGACAGGAGACGCAGTCGTCACACACTCAATGAAAGACGCAGTCGTCCAAAGTCAAAACAAACTCAATCGTCCAGACTTTAAAGACCACGAGCGATGTCGACTCCAGAATTCATAACGGCTATTTTTTCTGTGAACGAAAGCTCTCCAACGGTCATATTTCGTACGGCGACACGAAGCTCTCTGGATGAAAGGCAAATTACAGACAGAGTATAAAAGAAAGAATGAAGCTCAGGAGAACAATTTTTGCCAATCGATTGAACAGTAACAAAATACTCCTACGAGTTTTTTAGCAAAAAAGTCTGTATACCTCTCTCTCTGCCCTAGAACTTGAGATTTATCTCTTTGAGAGAGTGTATCATTTGTGCTCAATACTTCTATCTTGTAAAAGTTGTAAGGCTGTGATTGACGCCTGTGAAGATCAATCAAAGTGTAAAAGGCAGTAGATCAACGCCCGTAAAGTTCGATCTAGTTTTCTCAAGAGGAGGAGAAAGAAATCTTCAAGGGGGAACCTTAGAGCGTGGACGTAGGCAAGATTGTCCGAACCACGTTAAAAACTACGGTGTCAATTTCTCTCTAACTCTTACTTTACCTTGTCTGCGATTATTTGAGTAATCTCATATAAAGATGAAGATAGTTTAGCAAGAGAAGAAGAGGAAGCGAAAATGGCGGAGATGGGAATTCGTGGAAATGGAAAAACCTTGCAGAATTTTCCCGAGCCCTAAATGGCTTCGATATAGGCCTCTCATTCAGAAACACCACTTTCTCACTGTTTGTTGTGTATGGCTGAGTAATCCAAAACAGTTTAACTTAGAGAGAGAGAGAGAGAGAGAGGAAAATAGTAGTTTGGAGATGTTGAAAGGCACGTGCAAAACACATGTCAAATTTAAAGGGAAATTTGACGGGAGGGGTCGAATTACAAACGACGTCAACGATAAGGGCTGATTGGGTCAAAAATAAATGTTAAGGGCAATTGACCATTGACCCCATACGTTGGGGGCTAAATTAAACTTTTCCCTTAACAATAAAAACCTTAAAGTTTCAAAAAACTAATAAATAAAATCATGGTGGGGGCTGATTTCGGAGATCGGCCCCCCGATCTAAATTTACTCTTAGAACGAGAGGCCGATCTATAATGAATGGCTCTCTGTTTTGTCAAGTGCTTACGTGATCAATATTATATAAAATAAACAAAAAAAGTTATAATAAATCGTACAGTTGTTGAAAAATCACGAAACTTTTCAAATTATCTTTCCATGATATGATGAAACATATTGTAAAAATTTCAAGAAAATTCGATATCGCTTAATATATTTTAAATCATTCAAGTGAGATTGGGGACTGGTGACCCCCCACAACGGAGGGTGGTGACCTCCTATTCTCTACAAAAAACATACTAAACAATATTGAATTTTATTGAAAATTTTACCATATGTTTAGCATATCATGGGAAGATAATATGAAAATTTTCATAATTTTTAACACTTTAAAAATTATAATAAATTGTACAAGTATTAAAAAATTACGAAACTGTTCAGATTACTTTTTCATGATACGTTGAATTTGTTGTAAAAATTTCAAAAAAATCCGATATATGATATATTTTTTGTCGAGAACGGATGGTCACCAACCCCGATCTGAGAGACCGACCCCTCACTAGGAATTTATTTGTTAGATTTTTAACACTTTAATATTCTAGTCGTTAAAGATTATATTTTTGGGATTTATATTGGTTTTAATCATATTATTTTTTAAGATAGTCGCCAATTAGAATAATTGGTAAGAAATGGATAATGTTAAGGAGGGAAAGGCTAAAAGTAAGAGATCTCCTAACAAAAGACCAAGAAAAGGAATAAAGCATCTGATTCGACGAGGGCATGTGTCTGGTCGGATCTAGGCTATGGAAAAAACACCAGATCTTAATTCTAGGATTTAATTAATTTAATTAATCAGATTTAAGCTGCTTCCAGCCGTCTCTGAGCCACCACCACCAACTCTTCCAATAATTTGCATTGAAAAGAAAGATCTTTACAATTTTATTCGTAAATTTATCATCTTTGATTCATGGTCTGTTCGTAAAATCGATTTTCATTGGAGTTGAAACTCTGATTTTCTTTCTTCATTTCCTGTTTGAATCTTCTCTGCGTCGGCCATCGCTGGCTATGGCGCAGTTTGCTCCGCCCGAGGTGTGTGCCCCGAGGTCTCTGCAAGCATGGCGAGCTTTGATCGATTGGTTGACTTTCTTTGTCCAGGTAGTCGCTCAGATCGCGAGGGGTGCTCCTTCTATTGCTCAGGTTTTGTCTTATATCGGTGTCCGGCGACCCCTTCTCGCTTCCTCTTCCCCTTCCTTCAAGCCTTTGCCCGTCGCTGAGCTCCCTCTTCATCACTCCTCCGAGCTGCGAGAAAATTCCTGCAGCGTCGTCGCCGATGCTGGTGGAGGCGTCGGTGATTCCTTCCGTCCTTTGGAAAAACTTACGGTTAGTTTTGGAATTTGAAAGTTTGAAACTTTTCTTCTTCTTCAAATTGCTGTTTTAGTTAGTTGCAGGGCTTGACCTAGCTTATTTTTCTGTTGATTTTGCTTTTGCGTACTAAAACTCCTGTAATTTTTACATTAAATATCACTTATTTTTGGACCCAGATGCGTTAAATTGTACCAGCTGCTATGTAATCTGGGATTTTATGAATTGGGGATTCACTAATTAGCTTAAAGCCTGATAATTGATTATGCATCAATGTACTAATTTGCTGTGGTCTAATTAGTTTGCTCACATTGATGGTCATGTAGGTGGTTCTTGATTTGGATGAGACACTTGTATGTGCATATGAAAAATCTAGTTTGCCTACCATTATTCGTACTCAAGCAACAGAAGCGGGATTGAAGTCGTTTGATTTGGAATGTGTATCTTCGGACAAGGTACTTTCCTCTTTGTCTTACTCGAAGGCTGCACGTTGCTATAAACGGAGCTATTTTTGGTTACAATTATCTATTTCATAGCCTTCTATACGAATGGAGTTGGTATCATTTCTTTCGTTAGTGAAATATGTTAGAAAAGGCTTGTCTCTGGACATTGAATAAGGTCGTCCTTATCCGTCTATGCTATGTATTGGAGAATCTCTCTGTGTTGATTTCTAAAAAACCGATGAAACCAATCATGAATCCAATTTCATCATCAAGTGGTCGTGCTAGAGACATAAATAGTCATAGATAATTATGAGATGGTATCCTTCTGAATGGGATAAGAGAATTCTAACTATTCTCAAGTATTAAGTATTTTCTTTTCTTCTAAGGAATAATTCAACATTTTGTTAACACTGATTTGGTCTCAAAATCTCTATCCAATCTGTGAAGATATATGTTGATGATTAACTGATATCTATGTGTGATAGGAATGTGCAGGCAAACCGAAGATCAGTTACGTGACGGTATTTGAACGACCTGGTTTGAGAGAGTTCTTGAAAGAGATTGGTGAAGTTGCTAATCTTGTTTTATTTACTGCCGGGGTTGAAGGTTTGAACTTGATCAATCAGTCTTGATTTGTCTCTTTCCTTCTTTTATTCTGCATCGTTGATTTAGTTCCCTTGCTGTGTATTTGCATCATACAGGTTATGCTAGACCATTGGTTGATAGAATAGATACAGAGAATCGATTTAGCTTGCGACTTTATCGACCTTCAACAGTTAGCACGTAAGTTATTGCATTTTGTGTTCGTTATAGTTAGGATGTCGGATATATTTCTGATCCAATTATTTGACAATTTGTGATGTTGGATTTTAGTCTGCAGACCCCTTAGGATTTGATGTAAAGGATAAAATGAAAATTATAAAATAACCAAACGTTCGGGAGTTTTGTTAAATATCTCAAAATAACGAGATGTTTGAGAGGCCTTTTTAACTCTCCCTTTAAACTGTTTTCCCAAAAGATAGTCTTCCAATACTATAACATTCTCTTTAAATGAAGAACATCTAGAGAATAACAAAAGATATAATTATAACATTATCTAAGAATCTTAAATGACATTTTTTTCATCTTAAACTCTTACCTTCCCAAGTACATTTTATTAGAACTCTATCACTTTTATGCGGTCGTATCTTGGTTTTTCTAACCTCTTGTTTACTAGTGGGGCGATTAGAATAAGAGAGTTCTTCGAAAATTTTGACTCATCCTTTCTTCAGTTAAACAACAATAACTGAGATTGATATGTTTTTTTTCGTGTTTTTTTTTCCGTCCTTTTTAGAATCAATAGATATATTTGGTCCTGTAGTTATGGTCCTAATTCTTTCAACAATAGCGTCATATATAATGGTAGTTAACATATATTTGGTCTTTTTATTACGTTAGGTTATGCAGAACTTTAATCAACTTTGTGGCATTTGCTTATTGTTGGAATTCGATGACCTGAATTCTAGTTTGCGTCAAGATTTTGGGTGAAAATTATGAATTTTTTGCGTGGGGGTCTGTGGCAGTGAAGGGATCAGGCCTAATATGCTCGATACCACGTCCTGCACAGACTCTCACGGTGGTTACACATTACATATCGTGGGTTTGTTAGGGCTATAACCGTACATGAGATTTTCACCTCAAGATGAAAAATATCGTTCTCGTTCAATTTTTTCAAAGTCGTTAGATCCTTTTCCTCGTTCAAGAATCTCTCTTTTCTTCCATTCCGTCCCGAAAGTGACTGAGACCAATTCAGCCACGTTTTCATTTATTTGGAATCTGGGCTCAACTACGTCATTTTGATTGACTTATTTTTTGATTTTTTCCCAGCTCATTATATATATATATATATATATATATATATATATATATATATATATATATATATATATATATATATATATATATATATATATATATATATATATATATATATATATATATATATATATATATATATATATATGTCACACGTGCAAATTTCTCTCCTTTTAATATATTAGGGTATTTTTGGATTGTACTTCCATACGCGATCAATGTCCAGCACGATTTCATCTGTGACACTGAAAATTTGCAGGCAACATCGAGAACACGTGAAAGATCTGTCTTGCTTATCAAAAGATCTGAGCCGAATTATCATTGTCGACAACAACCCATTTAGTTTCTTGCTGCAACCGTTGAATGGAATACCATGCATACCATTTTCTGCAGCTCAGCCTTATGATGATCAGGTCAGTAGGCTTTAGTTTTTACAACTTTAATAATCTATGTTAAGAACACCCATAAATGGTCCTAAATTGCGGCTCATTTTAGCTTCTCAAGGTCATTCTTCCACTTCTCAAAGATCTAGCTCTCCGAGAAGACGTCAGACCAGCCCTCCAGGAGAAATTCCGCATGCCAGAATGGTTTCGGATCCATGGCATTCCTGTCTCTGGTTAAAAGTATGGGAGAATAGAAGCATTCTACTATGACGATTCTTTGGACAGGCCTTCTGCGGTCGAATCTTGTATAATTTTATCCTGTTCGAAGTTGCAATCAACGGAGTTGTAAAGATCGATCGATGATATATTCATGAATTCTTCGCTTTTCGATCATGGGTGGGTGTATAAGATTGGGCTGCTTTCGAAATTCTTTGTAATTAACTACCTCGTTCAGAAGACTTTGTAAATTGTTTGTTTACCATCTATGTAGGAAGTAACTTTTATTTTGCTTTATGGGGATCAAGCCTTGATAAAGGTGAGTTCCCATCTTCATCACTTGCATTCAACTCTTGATGTTTGCCACAAACACTTCTTTTGGTGTTTTTGTTAGTTGGGTTTGCAAAGTTCATGAGATGTTTCGTTCCGTTTCGACACTTCTATTTGCGTTGATGTGTTTCAATTATGTGACTATGGTCAGGACATGTACAAACTGAAATAGGAGTGGACACAGTTTGGTTCGGTCCAGTAGAGTTTATATTGCTTCGACACTTTTATTTAAGTTAGCATGATAGATTGCCTATGAATGAGTTTCATTGTGTGACCATGGTGT
The DNA here is from genome assembly GCA_022432975.1 of Begonia masoniana. Taxonomy (NCBI): domain Eukaryota; kingdom Viridiplantae; phylum Streptophyta; class Magnoliopsida; order Cucurbitales; family Begoniaceae; genus Begonia; species Begonia masoniana. The sequence continues at coordinate 45,023,700 of CM039505.1, forward strand.
TTAATATTATTCTTTGTTGGGCTCGGCTTATATTTTGAGTTGAAACTTGAAACTATAAAAGACTTTTTGAGTCCAAAAAACCCTAAATAGTAATAGCAAAAAGAAAAATGAGATGAGAATAAAGACTAATTTTTTTTTTGGATTTTTCATAGCAGCTAGATAAGAATTCTGTTTTTTCAAGTTTCAACCGTTGGATCGTCTTGAAACTTTGACAGTATGTTTACTACATACAGAGGTACATTCTGAACGGTAAAGATTTTATTTTTGTTTTTAAGACTGTCGGGTAGGGAAAAAACGAGATTGAAGTTTTATACCATATATTTAACCTCTCTTACTTTTTAATGTCTTTCAAGATTGTTGTTTGGTCTTGATGAAATTGTTATTGTCAGAATGAGAGGGGTAGAACTCATTCCAAAAGCTAGCTCAAGGATTGAGGGAATCCCCTATTATTATATACTGGATCTTTACTTTCTTCTCTGTCGATGTGAGATTGTCAACATCCGCCCATACGTCTAGCGTGATAGGTTTTTCCTCCACGTCTAGCGTGTTAGTGCGCGTGGGGTCTTCACAACGTACAAATTTTTTAGCTCTGATACTATGTCAGAATGAGAGGAGTAGAACTCATTCCAAAAGCTAGCTCAAGGATTGAAGGAATCCCCTCTTATTATATACTAGATCTTTACTTTCTGTTGTATGCCTCTAGTTTGATGATTTAGAGAGAATTTTGGTTGTACCCATTATTTGTAATATAGTGGAAAGTTTGATTAAGTGGTCTATAGATCCCGTAATTTTTTATTCTCTATTTTGAGGGTTTTTCACGCTAGAAATTGGCGTTGCAAAACTCGTTAATTTTGGGTGATCTATTATTGTTTATTTCTATTTGTTAATTTACTTTGCCTATTTGATTACATAAAGAGAGAAAGAGATATTTTATTTCGTTGTGCATTCTCAGTGTCGAGAGATGATATTGATATTTTTCTCAACCATTCTTCAATTGGTCAATTCTAGTTGGACTAAACTTAATGACTATTTAATTAAGTTTAATAAATTAAGGTTCAAAACGCAAAACAGTTGTAACTTATAAGAAAGGTGAAATATATCATGGATTAATGGATTGTTGGAGTTGTTGAAAGGAGCAAAAAGTAAAAATAAGGGAGGGGCATAAAAGCAAATTTCCTCCAGGAAGAGGGCTAGGTTCCTGCAAATACAAATTTTAAATCAGAAACATCAGCATGCTGTGTTTGACTCTGGATAAGTTGATAAGCTTGTGACAGAGAGAGAAGAGATGGCGATCCAACTGACAAATCTCTCGAAAACACCCATCTTGAAGCGCCAAATCAAGCAGCCAAAGCCACCTTTCTCCACCGCCATCCAAAAAAGAAGCACATTTCAAGTGAAAGCAAGTTCCGGCAACGGTAGGCAACTCATACAAAGCGGCAGAGTAAGACCCATACCACCGAACGAGGCCGCGGCGGCGATAGCTTCCGAAGGCTACACTCTTCTGGACATCAGACCCATTTGGGAGACGGACAAGGCTCGCGTGAGAGGGGCACTGCTGGTGCCACTGTTCGTCGAAGACACGGACTACTCCCCTGTAACTCTGCTCAAGAAATGGGTACATTTTGGCTACATTGGATTGTGGACTGGCCAGTATCTCACCACCTTAAGTCCTGATTTCGTCCGGCAAGTGGCGGCGGCTGTTCCTGATAAGAACACTAAGTTGCTCGTAGCTTGTGGTGAAGGCCTAAGGTAAGAGAAATCTCGTCTAAAATTGACAAATTCTTTCATTAAAACTCAGTGGTTTGACACCAGGTCGATAATGGCGGTGTGGAAATTGCACGAAGAAGGATACAAGAACTTGGGGTGGTTGGCCGGGGGATTCAATGGATCTGGAGAGGGAGATTTCACCGAGGTGGAAGGAGAAGAGAAGATACAGTATGCCACGATAGGGGGAGCTTCCTATTACTTCCTTCAATTGCTTCTCTTATTCCAGGCTGTGGGTAAGACTATGAGCAATTGAGACTGCCATTGAAATGGATCTGTAAAACTTCCAGCAATGCCACTGTGTTTTTTCCTTTTTTGCTGGGAATTTTCGAAATGATAACGTTCATCATCAACCTGTGCTTGTTTTCTGATAATTCAGAGTATATTTTTATGTAAATTTAACCAATAATGACGAGGAGAGGAGATATGAAGAGGCTGAACCAAACCAAACCAAGCCATAAACAACAGAAAAACAACAAGAAAATCGAAGGGAGTTCAGATTATGCATAGATCATTCAAAGCAGTAGGACAAATTGAGACAACCCAGAGGAGGAAATAACCAGAAATGATAGATAAAATCAGTACATCGTGTTTATATCGAGCGGAAAATGAAAATTACAGAGTTTACGCCATGGAAGAGCTCTGAAGAACAAGACCCAGAAACCCAGTTTCAGTTGAGCTACTCCGACCTATTAGCAAACCTTTCCACCTTTTCGTTCATGTTTAGCCCCACCATAGCCTCCCCCAACCCGGAGCTCACCTCCGCAAGCACTTCCGGATCACTGTAGTGAGTCACGGCCTGAACAATCGCCCTCGCCCGCTTCGACGGGTCACCGCTCTTGAACACCCCTGAACCAACGAAAACACCGTCGCACCCGAGCTGCATCATCAGCGCCGCATCCGCCGGCGTCGCGACTCCTCCGGCGGCGAACTGCACCACCGGGAGCCTCCCCAGCTGCTTCGTCTGAAGCACCAAATCGTACGGCGCTGCTATCTTCTTCGCAAATGTGAAAACCTCATCGTCGTCCATGCTCCTCAACGCCCTAACATCCCCCATCACCGACCTGACGTGACGAACCGCTTCGACTATGTTACCAGTTCCGGCCTCGCCTTTTGTCCGAATCATCGCCGCCCCCTCGCGTATCCGCCGGAGCGCTTCGCCGAGGTTCCGGCAACCGCAGACAAAAGGGATTCGAAAATTATGCTTGTTAATGTGGTTATCTTCATCCGCCAGGGTGAGAACCTCGCTCTCATCGATGTAGTCGATGCCTATCGCTTCGAGGATTTGAGCCTCGACAAAGTGGCCGATACGGGCTTTGGCCATGACCGGAATAGTGACGGCCTGTTTGATTTCCTTAATGAGTTGCGGGTCACTCATCCGAGCCACCCCGCCTTGCGTTCGTATATCGGCGGGAACGCGCTCCAACGCCATGACAGCGCAAGCCCCTGCCTCTTCCGCCACTCGAGCTTGCTCCGCATTAACCACGTCCATGATAACACCACCGCGAAGCATTTGAGCCAGACCCACTTTCACCGAGAAGGGAGACTGCTTGGTTTCGGTGATTGCTCCATTTCCATACACGGCAACCACTCCGGATCCCGCCATATCCTACCTCTGTATGTTTAGGAGAAAAGAGAGGGAGAGGAAGAGGGTCCAACGTTGGAGTAGAAATGGCGAGGCAAACTGAATTTAAGCAGGATGGGTCTTGGTTGACCCAACGAATCTTTGTTGACAGAAAATCAGAATATAAGAAAGAAGAAGATGAAATCAAGCGGAGGAGAGAAAGGGACCATGAAGACTACAATGGACATGGTCACACAGCAGAGAGTCTGAGTCATCGTTTTCCACAATTCGGATACGTGGGAAGGAGAAATCCATTCGTTGGTCAGACTACGTCTCCTTCCATGGTCATGGTTCCAGAAATTTCCAAACCACAAGTTGTACTTTCTATGTCGTGGGGAAGAAGCAAACACAGATCACCAATTAACTACATGGCAAACCTCTGCACTTGCCATTTTTAAATTACTTTAATTCGTTATTAAAAATAAAAATTAAAAAATAAAAAAGGGAGTGATAATGGTATTACTATTTGCACGAGAGGTTGGGACGAAGGCAACAAGGAGAACCTTTCCTTTCCAATCTTTCGGTCAACGATCATTCCTTCTTAACAAGATAGAGAAAGCCAGGAAATGAAAAGCCTTGCCAGGTTTCTGCTATCAAATGTCTTGATTTTTGACTCTTCATGTCTGTTCGTGAAGCATCAACAACCCAATATCTCTGTTATGAAACAATCTTCTCTTGCAAGCTTGGATGTGGACTAACCAATTTGGTCCCGCAAACGGCCCAACCTGTCTGGCCTCTGGCTGGGCCTATAAAATAAAAAGTTAGGACTAAATTGGCCTGGGTCCGGCCTGACCTTGACCTAGTTCTACAAGGGTAGTCCGGCTTGCAGACTTTGTTCAACAGTCGGGATGGCGAGCGTTCATTGGTTGGAGTCCGGTGGGGTTGGCTAGGCCCGACATTAGCCTCAAGGCAGAGAGGCGAGTTGGACCAGGTCGGCCTACTGCCGAGGTTGACCAATTTGGCTTTCATGGGTGTTTTTTTTTGTCTTCTCTCTCACTATCTTTATACTCTAATCTTATATGGACTATACGTTATTTATTTATTAATTCATAAAATTTATTATTTTAACGAGAAATAATAAATAATATAAGTAAGCTTCTTACATTTAATCATTTTCTTAAGGGCTTTCTCAATTTTTGTCATGACATAAAAATAATTTACCAAAAAAAAAAAATTCGATGGTGAAGACATGTTTAATTCTTACGGTATATGTGTTGGTTTTATAACTTCTGCAGATTTGTTTTGATCTGCATTTTGACATAGTCCAAGTTTATTAATATTGGGTCTTGACAGTTTGTGGGAGCATGTTCCCCAGTTTAAGAAGTCCATTTGCACGTAGTTTCTATCAGTTTATTTCTGTTTAAAAGCCTATAAAACAGTAGATATTGGTTTAATAAAACAATTCTTCATGCTATATTTCTCTATTTTTTCTTCCTATTTTTGATCATGAAAAGAAAACGAACATAAGTTCACCTAGAGAAGAGCAGGCCTTAAAGGCTGCTACCTTTACTCATTCCTCAAATTCTAGAGGAAGAGGTAACGGGACAGGGAGAGGAAGGGGAGATCGAGGCAATAGAGATGGCAACCGATGTTATGAAGTTGATGATGACCAATTTCAACGCAAAAACAGAGGAAACGATCAACAATTTGACAAATCTAAGGTAGAGTGTTTTAGATGTCGTAAAATGGGTCATTACCGTTCTGAATGTTGTACTAAATTGCCTAACAACAAAGAAAAGGAAGAAAAAAAATCCAGTTATGCAGAAAACAGAAGACAGAAAACAAAAAACTTCATTGATGGTTCTTACTTAAATGAAGACTTTTGTTTTGCAGTAAGCTTTGGGAATTGTTCTACTGTGAATGAAGCAGGGAAAGGTGATATTAAAATTAGAACCAAGAATGGTTTTATGGAAACAATTTCCAATGTTGTTTGTATTTATGATTTGAAAACAAACTTATTAGGCGTTTGGTCAATTGCAAGAAAAAGGTTTGTAGTAACCATTGAGAAGGGTGTATATGATTCATATTGAGGATCCATTATTGTTGTTCAAATGAGTTCAAACATGTTGTTTCCTCCTAAGATTGATATTGTCCAGCCTTGTTTGATGGCTGAAGCTAAAGACCCTTCTGGCTGAAGCTAAAGACCCTTCATGGCTATGGCATCTTCGTTATGGTCATTTGAATTTTGACGGACTAAGGACTACAGCAAAAAAATATGGTAATTGGTCTTCTGCAAATAATTATTCCTTCTCAAGTTTGTGAAGAATGTGTTGTTGGAAAACATCATCGTTCTCGATTCTCTCAAGGAAAGTCATGGAAAGCCAAATATGCATTGGAGCTGGTTCATTCTAATATTTGTAGGGCAATAAAGCCTTTATCTAATGGGGTAAAAAGTATTTAGTTACATTTATTGATGACTTTACTCGAAAAACATGGGTCTACTTTTTGTAGGCAAAATCATAAGCTTTTAGTTCATTTAAAAGCTTCAAAGCACTTGTTGAAAATGAAGTGGGAAAAATATCAAAACTCTACGTATTGATTGAGGTGCAGAATATTGCTCAATGGAATTTGAAAATTTTTGTGATGATCATGTTAGAATTATAAGGATTTATAATTCTATTTGGATCTAAATTATTAAACTATAAATTATACATTATGTTATCATCAGCTTTAAGTCTATATTAAAGTGATTTAATATGATTTCAACGGACTTTGGAGTATATTAAATATAATATGGTTATATTTTAATGTGTAGAGACACCAGGGGTAATTTACCAATTTATGATAGGTAAACTGGTAAATTATCTAATTAAGTTAAATATAGGGTTGTGGTCCCTAATTCACAATTGAACCTTTTGCCTCTTGGAACCACCATCATTCTAGAGATACATTAGAGAGGGCGATTGTCGAATCGGAAGATCTACGTACCTGATCTATGGTATTTTGCATTCAAACAATGGATCCGGGTATGTTATTCTTGCTTTAATGATTTATTTGTAGAATTTCTAACGTGTTGATTCAGGAACTGGGCTCTCGCTCTTTTCAGTTTTGGAATTCATTTTAGATTCAATTAATTTGGTTATTTTATTGAATCCAACAATTGGTATCAGAGCCGATTACGTTAAACTACAAGTAATCGATTTTTTTTGCTTGAAATCGGATTAAGCATCAATTTTTTTTAATTTTCAAAATTATTTTTTAGGGCTATATTTTTGTATCTAATTTCGCTAAAATGCATGTTTTGATACCTTAAAATTGGTTTTTTGTTGATGCACGTTAAAGATTATTGTCCGATCTATCATTATTTTGATAAATCGGACAATTTTGGGGTGAAAATCCACTGGAATCGGTGAGATTCTGGCGATTTTCGTTGCTATTTCGCAGCCCCTCCGATGGTTTGGGCCGATTTGGCTCGATTGGGTTAAGTTAGGTCCAAATCGGACCAAACCATTTGGGTTCGGACCCACTCGGACCAAACCAACTAGGTTCGGTTATGGTTCGAACCGGTTTTTTGTTGGTTCGACCCAGACCGGTTTGGTTTGGGTTGAACCAGTTCGATTCGATTCGGTCCAATCTGGTCTGACAAAAAAAAAAATTGGATTTATCCATTTGGTTAAATGGGCCCCCGTTCACTTTGGTTCGACTATTTTGGGTCTTTTTAATGACTGTTTCTGGACAATTCAGGGCTTGGTTCGCCTCGTTTCGCCATGTTTTTGCCCAATTTTGGCCGATTTGAACATTTCATTCTAGGTTGGTTGATCATTTGGTTTACTGATTGACTAATATGGTTGCTTAGCTATTGAATATGCATGTATATGAATTTTCTTAACTCTTTTTTTGTGCAATTTTATGAAGTCTTACATTGTAAAATAGGATAGTTGGGTAACATGCTATAAAATTAGCCTCTTTTGCTTTAATTATCCTATTTTTATATGTTGGGCATGAGACATGACATTGTCTGAATTTCGATCGGCTCAAAGGAAGGTTGATGTTTGTACAGTTGCATGGCTTATTAGCAGTATTAAAACATGTGACAATTATTAGGCTGTCATATAAACATTCAAATTGTCCAAAAATAAGTTCATTGTTTGACAGGTCTTATTGTCAATGTTTATATATTGGACCAAGTTACCAATTACAAGTTAATACTTTTAGCCAAAAGATTAAGTGTTAATGTTGTGCCGATTACTTGTTGATGGATGCACTATATTTTAAGTTATATCATTGTCATATATATGCATATTAATTTGTGAGTTACTGTTGTTTTATTTTCTCTGTTGTTACAGTTAACATCTCAAGTATAATGGGTAACGTTAATGCAGTTCCTATACTGAACGAGACCAACTATAAGTCTGGAAAGAAAATGTTATGATTGTTCTCGAGTGCATGGATTTTGACATTGCATTTAGAGTCGCACGCTTCCCACCTCTTTTAGCATCAAGTACCCTTGATAATAAAAGGGAGCGGGAAAAGTGGGAGCGTTCAAATCGTGTAAGTCTAATGATCATGAAGTGCGCCATTCTAGAAGCATTTCGGGGCAATATGTCGGAAGGCACTGATGCCAAAATATTCCTCGAAGAACTTGAGAAACGTTTTGAGAAAAACGAGAAGTTGAGACAAGCACGCTTTTAGCTAAGCTTGTCTCACTCAAGTATAATGGAAAAAGGAAATATCAGGGAGTACCATAATGAAAATGTCTCATCTTGCTTCAAGACTCAAGGAACTTAAGTTAGAGCTGTCAGAAGACATGCTTGTTCACTTAGTCTTGATTTCTCTTCCTCCTCAGTTTGGGTAGTTTAAGATCAGTTATAACTGCCAGAAGGATAAGTGGACACTTAATGAATTAATATCTCATTGTGTCCAAGAGGAAGAGAGGATTAAGCATGATCGGACAGAAAGTGCTCATTTTACATCATCTTCCAAAGATAAAGGAAAGAAAATGAAGAATGAAGCTTTTGGTGTTTCTTCTAAGTTGAAACAAAAGAAGTCGAAGGACTTCAGTTGTTTCTTCTGTAATGGAGAAGGGCACCAAAAGAAATATTATGCCAAGTATCACGCATGGCGCGTGAAGAAAGGTACACTTCTCAACCTTGTTTGTTCTAAGGTTAATTTGGTTTCTGTATCCGGACATACGTGGTGGTTAGATTCGGGTGCTACGACTCACATTAGTATGTCTATGCAGAGTTGTCTGAATTGCCGAAAGCCGAATGATGCTGAAAGATTCATCTTTGTGGGCGATGACAAATCAGTTGAAGTTGAAGCTATTGGAGATTTTAGATTGTTATTAAAATCTGGACAATTTTTGGATTTAAATGATACTTTTGTTGGACTGTCTTTTAGATGGAATTTAATTTCTATTTCTATATTGAACAAATTTGGTTATTCTTGTTCATTTGGAAATAAAAAATTCAGTTTATCATTAAATTCAAATATAACGGGTTCTGGATTTTTATTTGTTTATGACAATCTATATATGTTAGAAACCATAGCTTTATTTAATGAAACCTTGCATATTGATTCAAGAGGTACAAAACGTAAATTAACTAATAATGTTTCAGCTTCATTATGGCACAAGCGTTTAGGTCATATCTCTCAAAAGAAAATTGAAAAGCTTGTGTCAGACGAAATTTTGGGTCCTCTTGATATGACTGACTTCAAGGTTTGTGTCAGTTGTATTAAAGAGAAACAAACAAGTGTAAGGAGATTAGAAGCTAACCGAGCTTTAGAAGTCCTTGAATTGATACATACAGATATTTGTGGACCTTTCTCTATGGCATCTTGGAATGGTCAACATTATTTTATATCATTCATTGACGATTACTCGCGTTATGGCTACCTATATCTCATTCATGAGAAGTTTCAATATTTGGACGTGTTCAAAGCCTTTAAAGCTGAGGTGGAAAATCAGCTTAATAAAAGGATTAAGGTTGTCAGATCTGATCGTGGTGGTGAATACTATGGTCGGTATGACGGGTCCGGTGAACAATGTCCAGGACCATTTGCTAAATACCTAGAGGACTGTGGCATTGTTCCTCAGTACACCATTCCGGGTTCGCCCAATATGAATGGTGTTGCTGAAAGACGGAACATAACGCTTAAGGACATGGTAAGGAGAATGATTGCTAATTTGACCATACCAGAATCCCTCTGGGGTGAATCACTAAAGACCGTAGCTTATATCCTTAACAGGGTACCTACTAAAATGACGGCTAACATAACCACACACGAGTGCTGAAGGGGCCGAAAACCTGTTTTTAACACTTACACGTGTGGGGGTATCCAGCTGAGGCAAGACCGTATAGGCGCAATGAAAAGAAACTGGACTCTAGGACTGTTAGTTGTTATTTTGTAGGGTATCCTGAACGGTCAAGAGGGTACAAATTTTATGATCCCACTGTAAAGACATTCTTTGAAACGGAAAATGCCCGATTTTTCGAGGATGTAGATTTGTGATGGGAGATAAAGAAGACATTTTCTTTGAGGAGGAAGTTGTTCCTCTTCCTTTGGTTTTCCTTGACTTGGATCAAGTGGATAATAAAAAAGACAATATTGAATCACTTCCTGAACCTCTTCAGGAAATCATTCCCGAAGAACAAACTCAACAGCCTCGAGAAAATATGACATTACAGAGGTCCACTAGAGAGAGAAGGAGTACGATTTCGGATGAGTACATCGTATTCTTACAAGAACATGAGGAACTCGGTGAGGTGGAAGATGACCCTGTCACTTTCAACCAAGCCATTAAGAGTTCTGATTCTCAAAAGTGGACTAATGCCATGAATGAGGAGTTAAAGTCCATGAAGGACAATGACGTTTGGGATCTCGTTCCATTATCTGCAAGTTTGAAACCTGTTAGTTGTAAATGGATTTTTAAATCTAAAAGGATTTAAAAGGTAACATTGAGATATTCAAAGCACGTCTTGTTGCTAAGGGTTTTGTTCAAAGAGAAGACATCAACTATAAGAAAACTTTCTCTCTGGTATCTACGAAATATTCCTTTAGAACTATAAATGCACTAGTAGCTCAATATGATTTAGAGCTACATCAGATGGATGTAAAGACGGCGTTTTTCAATGGTGACATTGATGAAATGATCTATATGGTGCAACCGGAGTTCTTTCATTCGGATAAATCAAAGGACTTAGTTTGCAAATTAAAGAAATTCATCTACGGGATAAAACAAGCTTCCCGTCAATGGTATTACAAATTTCATCAAGCAGTCACCTCATATGATTTTGAGGCGAATTGATTGTGTATACCACAAATTTAGTGGGAATAAAATGATGTTTCTGGTTTTATATGTCGATGACATATTATTAGCATACAACGATATAGGCTTGTTGCATGACACTAAGAAATTTCTTTAAAAGAAATTTGAAATAAAAGATCTTGGTGGCGTCTCTTTTGTATTAGAAATCCAAATATACCGAGATCTTTGTCGAGGTATACTTGGATTATCACAAAAAAGTTATATCGAGAAGGTTTTAAAAAGATTTGGCATGCAAGAATGTAAACAAGGAGATACCCCTGTTGCCAAAGAAGATAAAATAAATAAAAGTCAATGCCCTTTAAGTGACTTTGAAGTCAAAGAAATGCAAAAAATTTCTTATGCTTCGGCAGTAGGAAGCTTAATGTATGCTCAAGTATGCACGCATCCGGATATTGCGTACATAGTTGGCATGTTGGGTAGATACTTAAGCAATCCTATTTTGGATAATTGGAAGGCTGTAAAAAGAGTACTCAGATACTTACAGAGAACCAAAGAGTACATGCTCACATACAAGAAATCAGATCAGCTCGAGATCATTGGGTATACTAACTCTGATTTTACTGGATGCCAAGATGACTTGAAGTCAACGTCGGGCTATATTTTTCTTTTAGCTGGAGGAGCTATCTCCTGGAAGAGTGCCAAATAGAGACTTACGGCCTCTTCTACTATGGCAGCTGAGTTTATAACATGTTATGAGGCATCTAAGCAGACATTATGGCTGAGTAACTTTGTCACGGGATTGTGAATCTCGCATGGTATTGAAAGACCACTTCGGATTGTCACATACAAGAAATCAGATCAGCTTGAGATCATTGGGTATACTGACTCTGATTTTGCTGGATGCCAAGATGATTTGAAGTCAACGTTGGGCTATATTTTTCTTTTAGCTGGAGGAGCTATCTCCTGGAAGAGTGTCAAACAGAGACTTACGACATCTTCTACTATGACAGCTGAGTTTATAACATGTTATGAGGTATCCAAGTAGACATTATGGCTGAGTAACTTTGTCACGGGATTGTGAATCTCGCATGGTATTGAAAGACCACTTCAAATTTTATGTGACAATCAGTCAGTCGTGTTGTTCTCAAACAACAACAGGAGTTTCTCAAAATCTAAGTTTGTAGACATCAAGTTTCTTGTTGTGAAGGAAAGGGTTCAGAGTGGTCAAATATCTATAGATCACATTAGAACAGACTTCATGATTGCAGATCCGCTAACAAAGGGATTACGATCCAAGGTCTTTCACGAGCATGTTGCTCATATGAGGGTTGCATCTTTTGGAGATATTGAGGTTTAATGGGAATCTGTAATTTTTTTATGTGATTCTATTCTATAGATATTTGTAATGAATATTTTGGTTATTGCAGTATTCATTTTATGAGGTATTCATTTAATTTACTCTGGTATTTGAGTTTTAATGATCTCAATAAAAGTTTGGTTGGACCAGTTGGAAATAGGCATGTTAAATCACATTACATATAATTTCCATGCTACACATTCATATTTGATCTGTGTCATTTGATTATGTTGGTGTTCGTGATCATTGATAGGTTTAGTTACGATAATTGAGACAAAAGCAGCTTTGGTCCTGCATTTCATATAATTAATGAACGAAATTGTTTGAGTATACTCTGTTTAGATGATAACAAAATTTGATATTATAAGGATAAAGTTATAATGTGTAATAGATTAGTTTATAATTTGATCCAAGTAGGAGATTGTTAGAATTATAAGGATTTATAATTCTATTTGTGTTTAAATTATTAAACTATAAATTATACATTATGTTATTATCAAGTTTAAGTCCATATTAAAGTGATTTAATATGATTTCAACGGACTTTAGAGTATATTAAATATAATATGGTTATATTATAATGTGTAGAGACATCAATTTACCAATTTGAAATGGGCAAACTGGTAAATTATCAAATTAAGTTAAATATAAGGTTATGATCCCCAATTCACAATTGAACCCTTTACCTCTTGGAACCGCCATTATTCTAGAGAGACATTAGAAAGGGCGATTGTCGAATCGGAAGATCTACGTACCCGATCTACAGTATTTGGCATTCAAACAATGGATCCGGGTATGTCCTTCTTGCTTTAACGATTTATTTGTAAAATTTCTAACGTATTGATTTAGGAACTGGACTCTCGCTCTTTTCCGTTTTGGAATTCATTTTATATTCAATTAATTTGGTTATTTTATTGAATCTAACAGATCAAGGGATAGAAAAATAGAACTTGTAACCGCTTATACAGCACAACAAAACGGTGTGTCGGAGAGGAAAAATAGAACCATTCTTAACATTGTGAGATGCTTGTTGACAAGACGAAAAATTTCAAAGAACTTTTGGCCTAAAGTAGTAAATTGGAGCATTTACATATTGAATCGAAGTCCTAATTTTTCTATTAAAAACATGATACTAGAGGAGGTTTGGAGAGGGAGAAAATCAGCAAGAGATCATTTTAAAAATTTTGGTTGCATTGCTTATGCACATATATTAGATGAGAAAAGAAGGAAGTTCGATGATAAGGGTAAAAAGTTATTCTTTCTCGACTCTAGTGAAAACTCCAAAGCATATAAATTGAGAGATGTTATTTTTGATGAGGAAAGCACCTGGAAATGGAAATGGCAATAGCCTACTCCAATTATAGTTGATGATGAAACTGATATACAACAACTTCTACAACAATAAGAAATTCTAGCAACTTCTATTTTTGAAAATTCTCAAAATTAAGCTTCAATAGATGTTGAAACCTTACCAACAACAGAAATTATAGATACAACAGCTGAAACTTGTTCTCGTCGTCTTGGAAAAAGGCCTGCATGGAAGACATATCATGAGGTAATTGAGATTGACCAAACTGATGATCCAATGACTTAACTTTCTTTGCAGATTGTGATCTAACATCCTTTGAAATTACTTTCAAAGAATTAACATGGTGAAAGACAATCAACGATGAAATTGAAGCCATTGAAAGAATGATACATGGGAGCTCTCTTGTTACGATCCGGAGACGAGCCTAACAGAACGCCGACTTCGGCGACCCCATTCTCAAGGAGTATCCAATCACCCAATCCAAGGCTAAGTTCGCAGCAGAAGACTTGAACATTAATTAAAAGCTGAGATCCACATAGTGACTATAAATATAATAGTGCGATAAAATAAAGCAATTTAATAATTTTCAAATGTTTAAATCTAAATTATTTAATCTCATACTGACCCAAATGTAGATAAGTCATCATCAGAAAATAACTAAACAATCTACCAAGAAAACAAAGATAAAGTAAACAACTTCTGAACTCCAGCTACTTATTGTTTTTGTTCTTTCTTGGAGAGGAGAGGATGTCATTTGGGGTGAGTGACTAACCCAGTAGGAATGCTATATTAAATGTATGTAAAACTTATTTGACATTTTCTTTCAAAATATGATGCAATATCAAAATGATTTTCAAATATCATCTCATGAAAACTAATTGTCATCGTTTTACGTAAACAGGTTCCATGAGCCACAAATGAGGCATTAAGTTAAACATTTTTCGTGTACATAGACGATTATACAAAAATACGTCATCATTGTACTTATCTTATAAAAATATCTCACAGTGAAAAAAGAGGATCATTCAAGGACCCCTCTGGCACATCTACATAGAAAAGATGGTGATCGAAGTCTAGCAGCACCTCATGAGTTAGAAAGAAGAATAAACAATGTACAATCCGAAGATCTAACCCATTACCCGGGTTGTCGGTGAACAATGGTCATCTATGAAGCAACCCGTATAAACGATAATCAACAAATACTACCCTGATCAGGTTTTAATGAGTGCGTCATCACCGCCCTATTACCCATGTCGTAACGTGCAAACATGACAACTTTCACGTAGCAAAAATTGTACTGGAATATCTTTATGATACTTTGACATCGAGACCGTCTAAAGTATCATGATGATCCATCTTCCATATACATGCAAAAATACTGACATGCTAGCTGTGATGACCCGAATGTGTAGGTATGTGTACGACTGCGGGGCAAACCTCGGGTTGCGGTGTGGATCCCGGACTCAAGTATAGACGAATCCCGGGTCGTAAAGAGGGGGTCGTCACAATCCCACATCCTTTGGGGAAGTATGTGAAAATGAAACATATGTAAGGAAACCCTCCCAAGATAGTAAGACGCCTTTTGGAGCACAATTGACAACGGATCCCATAAGAACTCTGAAGTTAAAAGTGCTTCGGCGAGAGTAGTACTAGGTTGGGTGACCGACTGAGAATTCCTTGCCAAACAAAGTCGTGAGGGGAGGATATTGGGTTACGGCCCAATCCCTAGAGCGAACAATATCTTACTGGGAAAAATGAGTCGTTACAAATGGTATCAGAGCCTGCATCCAACCGAAAATGTGACCAACGGGGACGTTGGGCCCCGAGGGGGGGTGATTGTGATGACCCGAATGTGTAGGTATGTGTACGACTGCGGGGCAAACCTTGGATTGCGGGGCAAACCTTGGATTGTGGGGTGGATCCCGGACTCAAGTGTAGGTGAATCCCGGGTCGTAAAGAGGAGGTCGTTACAATCTCACATCTCTTGGGGAAGTATGTGGAAATAAAACATATGTAAGGAAATCCTCCCAAGATAGTAAGACGTGTTTTGGAGCACAATTGACAACGGATCCCTTAAGAACTCCGAAGTTAAAAGTGCTTCGGCGAGAGTAGTACCAGGTTGGCTGACCGACGGGGAAGTTCTTGCCAAATAAAGCCGTGAGGGGAGGATATTGGGTTACGGCGTAATCCCCAGAGCGGACAATATCTTACTGGGAAAATGAGGTCGTTATACTAGCGACCACACCCCATCAGGTTTTAATGGGTGATAACTCACCAAAATTTGGTTTTCATAAAAACCATGCAATGCAGTGCAAACAATATAAAACCCCTACCTTTATGCGTAGCACTTTTTCTTCCAATTGGAGGTACAACCTCAGCAACTGGCTCGAAGTTCTCAAAGTCGTCTGAGCTTAAAACAAAACAAAGTTAGAAACATCCCACTTAACACTAAGGGAAGAAAAACACAAGGATAAGTCCTAAACCGGGACTAGAAACTCAATCCGTAACACGAGATCTCGAGTCAAATTTCTGATTACACTAGTGGTCGACACTTCCCTCGAAGTGTCGACACTTCCTTCTCTCAATCTCATCCCAAAGCAAGCTAGCGGCTGACACTTCCCTCGAAGTTTCGACCTCTAGGACGATTCAGCAAAAAGGAGTTATCCAAACTCGCCTTTCCCGACTCCTCTCGCCTCCAAACGGCGGCTATACCTTCACACACTCTAACGATACTAAAATAACCTGAAAGATCGAATAGATTTGAGCTCCATTCCTCAAATCCGCTCCCAACTCTAACTCTAACTGCAAATCCAAAAAGAGGGAGGAGAACTTACAAATAAACGAAACTCCTTCACAAAAGTTGGTGCACGAAGCCTCATGAACGATTCCTTAGCTACCGAATGCGACAAATCGCACAAAATGAGATCGCTCTTCTCTCCCTTTCTTTGGCAGCCGCGGGAGATGAAATGTAGAGTGTTGAGTTTTCTATTTCTTTCATTAAAATATTACTTTTAATCTAACTTTCATTATTTATACTTTTTCCTCTCTACTTCATGAATTTATAAATTACACTCATACTTTAAATAAGACAAAATTCTTAAAAATACTAGTTTTTACATATCTATCTTCCAAAAGGTCACAAAACTATTGGTTTAAAATGGGTCTTCAAAAAAAAAAAACTAAAAGAAAATGGCGAGGTTGATAAGTATAAGACATGATTGGTGGCTAAAGGATACAAGCAAGAGTATGAAGTTGATTATAGTGAAGTTTTTTCTCCGGTTGCAAGGCATGACCCAATTAGATTGGTTATTGCATGGGCAACACAAAATTCATGGCCCATCTTTCAATTGGATATCAAGTCGGCATTATTACATGAAAACTTGAAAGAAAAGGTGTTTGTAGATCAATCTCTTGGTTATATCAAATTTGGAAATGAACATAAAGTTTATAGATTGAAAAAAACTCTATATGAATTAGGCTTGGTATAATCACATTGAAACTTATTTGTAGAAAGAGGGTTTTATGAAATGTCCATATGAGCACACATTATTTGTTAAACTTAGAGAGGGAGGAAATATGCTCATTCTGTGTTTATATGTCGATGATCTTATTTACACAGGTAATGATTGTTCCATGTTTTAGAAATTTAAAAAATCTATGATGTACAAATTTGAAGTGTCTAATCTTGGTATAATGCATTATTTTCTTGGCATAGAAGTAGTGCAATTTGTTGATGTAATTTTTATTTCTCAAAAGAAATATGCATAAGAAATTTTAGACATGTTTCAAATGTGGAATTGCAATCCCTAAATACTCCAACAGAGTTTAGAGAAGCAAAGGTGGACAAGACATTTTATAAGAAAATTGTTGAGAGTCTAATATATTTAACTGCAACAAGACCAGACATTATGCACTCTGTGAGTCTAATCAACAGATATTTGGACAATCCAACAAAGCTACATCTATTCGCGGCTAAAAGAATCTTACATTTCTTGAAAAGAACTAAAGATTTCATATATTCTAAGAGAAGGGTAAACAATCAGATGTGATTGGATTTACCGATAGGGATTATGCAGAAGATCAAGATGATAAAAGAAACGCATCTAGCTATGTTTTTATGCTTGGTACAGGGGCAATTTCATGGTCATCCAAGAAACAACCAATTATTATTTTATCAACTACTAAAGTGGAATTTATTGCTGCAATGGCTTGTGCTGATCAAGCTATATGGTTGAAGAAAATCCTTGAAGAACTACAGTTCAATCAAAAAGAAACAACTACAATTTTTTGTGAAAACAATTCAACCATCAAAGTCTCCAAAGATCCAATTTTACGAGGAAGGAGCAAACATATTGATGTAAAATTTTATTTCTTGAGGGATCTCAACAATGATGGAACACTTGATTTGAAGTATTGTCTGAGTAAAGAGTAGCTCGCTGATATATTAACTAAACCACTCAGATTTCTTCCCTTCCAAAATCTGAGAAATTTGCTAGGTGTTTGCCCTATATAGGCATCTACTTGATGAAAATAGAAACATAGTCAAACTGAAGTTTAACACTATGAACGCTAACTTAGTTGGAGGTAGAACTAGTTGTTCAAATTAGAAGAAGATGACCAAAACCTATTATCATGAGACCCTTCTCTTTCGTCCTCTCTACCAAGTTCGAATCCTTCAGCAACCCATCTTGTCCTTTATTGAATGGACCAAGTATTATTGTAAAATCAACATGTGTCGTTTTCACTAGCTTTAGTGACAAAAATAAATCCAACGATCATTTGAAAATAAAAATGAGAGTATGAGAATTAACTAGAAAAATAAAACTACAGAGACTACATTATTCCGATGCACAAATTATCAGAGTCAAAAACATCTTTTCCGCTATAAAATAATAATTTATTAGATATTTTAGTTTAAAGATAAAGAGAAATAGACTGACGAGAGTTATATCTCCATACACAACAAACATGTACACTTAATATATTTCAAGTAAAGAGTGATTTTTTTCCATGTGCTAGGGCTTATTATTCTCTTAAACCATTATCAAATTCGATAATCTAAGAGTTCATTGAATATTCTTAATCGAATCCAATTTTAATCATGCTGGCATATTAATAGGTTAATAAGAGAAGATGATCTTCCCTCTAGTAATGCATCTCTAGTTTCCAATGTTAGTAGCTACTTCAATTAATTTTACGTGTTAATCATCATTTATAGTGCCATCGTAAATTAAATCATTCAAACTCACATTTATTAGTTATGTCACGATCTAAGTGACTGGAGGCAGAATGGGAAGAAGCTCGACACAATAACAGACCAAACTATCAGACCATTATCTAAATTTATTCTACGTAATAGTGGAAGTATTAAATAAAAGATAGGGTAAATATCAAAATAGAGCTTAAAGTAAAGAGATATTTTTAATTGACATCTTAAACTTTTAATTTTGTCAATTCATACGCCAGAGCTCGAGGCGTTAGCAATAAACACCTTGCCGCTCCGATAAGGTGAAACTTTTCTGGCTGAAATGAAGTGGTCGTTTTGATCGGCTTCAATTTTGTTGTTATGATAGATTCTAATTCTGAGGAAGAAAGCCCACCACTGGATTGGACCTCTATTGTGATGAGCTGGAGTTCGATTTCATCCACCTGAAATCACGCTGGCGAACATTTTTTGCTTTCAAAATCCGCAATGGAATTTCTTTGAACTGAGACCTTTTCGGTCGCTTTTTTCTCCGTCCTCCAGTCGATAGTGCAGGTTTTTTTAGATTTTTTCCTTTCTTCATCCTTTCTCGAACCAGCAATTTTCCTGTTCTTCACGCCTTCCTTGTAGATATTGAAAATTTGATTATTCTGTGTCATCTGATTCTAATTTGTATGTGGGCATTTCAGAAAGAAGTGGATGAACAAGACAGAGGAAGGGGCATTAATTATTTTTAGAAATGGCATTTTGACGACATCGAGAATCGAAATAGCGATTAGTCCGATAGATAGGAAAACTGGATATCAAAAACGATGAAGAAATTATGCCAAAACTACTGATATTACTTTCGATGAGAAACAGAGTTCTCTGATATGAACAGTAGAAAGAAGAGAAAAATGAAAAAGAAGGAGAAGAAGAAGAAGAAGGCGGCGGTAATTAATGCTTCAGATGATCATTTGAAAGAGAACGTTTTACATGTATATAACCAAGGCAGTAATGATGAAAAAGAAACTGAAAATGAATAGTAAAATAAAACTAAAAATGAATAGTTCTAATTGTGTTCTAATATCCCCCCTCAAGAGGAAGGCCGAGAACTGAAGATCTTGGATAAGAACATGTTAAATGTCAATGGTGGGAGAGGGTTCGTGAGAGCATCCGTGAGTTGGTTGGAGGAAGGAGTGAACTTGACGGAGATTTGCTTGTGAAACACCTTTTCCCAGACGAAGTGGAAATCAATCTTGACGTGTTTGGATTTGGAATGTAGTACTGGATTGGAGGCCAGATAGGTGGCACTCAAGTTATCACATAATATGAGAGGCGCTGTGGAAGAAGGAAAACCAAGCTCCTGTAAGAGCGACTGCAGCCAGAGAACTTCGGCAGCGCCTTTTGCAATACTATGTATTCGGATTCTGTGCTAGAGCGTGTGTAACACCCGAGATTTTCAGTGTTACGGTTTTTATTAATATTCTTGAAAATGGGGAATTGAAGAAATTTAAGGTCATCTCACGAGCGAGAAGTTTTGTTAGAACTCTAGGAATTAATAGAGATATTTAGTAGAATAAGAAAATTTCGGAGAATCCAAATTGATAGATTAAATAGCGAATTAGGTAAAGGATTGAGTGGAGGGGCAAAATGGTAATTAGGAAGTTAAAAATTTATAAAAACTCAAACCTCTCCTCTCTTCTCATTTCTATGATTCTTCCTCCAGAGAGAAAATTCCCCCCACCTTCTACGATACTTCTTCTCTTCCACCGATTCTTCACACGGCCGACGACTCTCTCTTCCGGTGATCGATTTTCCTTCCGTCTCCTTCAACAATCAAAGCCCTAGGTGAGATACGAGTACTCTAGATGATTAGTTGTAATACCCGGCTTTACGAGATATTAATATTTTAATATAAATAGCATTTTTATAAATATGTCAAATTAAACCCGTTTTACAAAAAGAAAGCGTTGTTACGATCCTAATAATGAATATGGATTTTAGGAAAATTATGGGAATTTTAGGAGTCGTGACGTTAAATTACGGGAATTACTTTTCTTGTAATATAAAGGATGTTTTAGTAAAAATAGTAAACGAGGTCCATTTTGCGAACAGACAGTTTTAATAGAACCCAAATAATAAGATGGATTTATTGGTGAAATAAGAGGATTTGGAGAAACCGAATAGTTAGCCAATTAACGAAACAAATAGAAAAATAAATGAAGGGTAAAATGGTCATTTACAAGTCAATAATATTATGTCACGACCCTAGTACTGTACCCAATTTCCGTATTATAATTTTTTTTTATCCTAATATCTTTAACTAAACTCTAGGCGGGATCTAAACTGAAATCGAAACCAGAATCGAAATCGGAATTAAAATCTAGTCTTCAAATCATTTAAAACAAAAACATATAACAATTAAATAAAACTTAAACATTTTAATAAAACAATTTAAATCTAAATCAGAAACAGAGGGGGCAGAAACGTCTTTTTGCTGAGGAGGGAGTGCATCAATCGATCGCTGCGTATAGCAGCGCTCGATCGCTGCATTATGCAGCGACCAGTCACTGCATATTGCAGCGACCAGTCGCCCTTCACCACTCCTCTATCCTTCACTTCTTTTTCCTTCAAGTGCTCTTTGGAATTCCAGAGAGCAAACACTTAATCAACTCTCTGGAATCCGATTCCAGAGAGCAAACCTCATCCTCAAACAACATACCCTGCAACTATCAACTTCAATACATCTCCAATTTCATCCTCAATTAATCTACTAACACCTCATAATCATCCAAACATTAACGTAATCAAACTTTAAGAAAACAAACTGCATGGGTATATTCAAAACTATACTTTTCCTCCTGTTTTAAAACATCTAAGCAGTTTATAAAAACAAGTTTTCAAAACGTTTAAAACCTCAAACTTAAACCTATCAACTACCAGAACCAAACACCCTAAGATGTTCTAATTGTACAAAGTTATCAAACAATCCCAAAACACCTAACCATACACCCACGGGTCAAAATACGCCTCAACTGCTCAGCACACTCCCACGGGCCATTCTCCGTCAACTGCATCACTCCTCAGGTGGAGGGATCTCGTAGTCACCTGTATCGGGATCACCTACACCATACAATACACTATGAGATATAAATCTCAGTAAACTCTACGTAAATGCAGATGCGTGCAGATGCGTGCAGTACATATGTCATTCATTAAACATGCAGATATCAGATACAGATTCGTTACGTTGCAGACAGATTGTCACCAAGACTAAACCTCCTCGCCGTGACCAGATAACAGATTACGTAGATTTTGTTGGTTCATTTTACTTTTTAATTAGGTCGCAGACAGAATGTCACCGAGATGTAAACCATCTCGCCGTGACCAGATAACAGATTACGTAGATTCATTTCGTTCGTTGGTTCGTTTTACTTTTTAATTAGGTCGCAGACAGATTGTCACCGAGGCTAAACCACCTCGACGTGACCAGATAACAGATTACGTAGATTTATTTCGTTCTCTTAACCATATGCTTTAAATGACATGATGCATGAGCAGTCCAATACATACAGTAAACAACCAACATGTGTACCATCAGGACGATAAACAAACATAACCTATAAACGTCTAACCTAACTACCCAACAGACACAATTTAAATAAAAGCATCTCCAAAACTCCTCGAGACGACTTCGACGTACGGTGTAGGCCAATCGGCCAAAGAAGATCACGAGAACTTACCTCGTGTCCAAAGCAGCTCAAGCTCCGTCCATGAGCGTTGTTTGTCTGAAGCAAAACACAATATTCGCCGTTAAAACTAATTTAAGGTACTTAACGTCCAAATAAATAAAACCTCAACTAAAGAAATTTCCTATAACTTTAATTCAATTCATCAAGCTATTCTATTGGACAATACTCGCTCAACACCTTAAATTCCAATTTACGAGTTTTTTCCTAAATCTCGAAAATCCCTAATTTTTAACTTTCGTCCTAAATCAATCAAATTCGTCCAATAACGTTCAATACGTCCAATATATACTTTATTACGGCAAACCTATTAATTTCAAACCCTAAATCTCGTTTTTAATCGAAAACCTAACAAAAACCCTAAACGTAAAACTCTACGAAACTCGAAGTTTAACGCTCTAAAACTTTAGAATCATACCTAGAGCGTTGATTGGAGGAGAAAGCGTGAAGAAAACGGAACGATCGGAAAAGAAATCGGAGGACGGCGTGGAGAAACCGTCGCGGCAGAGAGGGAGAGCCGAGAGAGAAAAAAAAGAAAAGGCTCTCTGTAAATCGCGAAGGCAGAGAATGAGGAAAAGAAGGTTTTTGTTTTATTTTATAATTAGATTTGGCAAATTACCGTTTTGCCCTTCTATAGTTTTTATATTCGTTTCGTCCTTCGTTTCTTAAATCGGCCATCAATTCAGGTTCACCAAATCTTCCTATTTCACTAACAAGTCCAACTTATTATTTGAGACTTAACAAATCTGTCCGTTCGTAATTTGGACCACGTTTACTATTGTGACAGCCCGAGACCGAACCCGATCGGAGTCTGGGGTCGGAGTCGTCACTCCGGGACAGTCAACGGGGAAACAGTGACTATTTTTTTTTTTTTAAACAAACAGAAAACAAACTGAACTTTTAAGAGTAAAACCCTAAAGCTTAACAGAGAAGGAAAAACATTTCCGGGATTTGGAATCAGAGCAGAGAAAAGGAAACAGTTCAAAACTAGACTACAAAATGAATGGCAGCAGGAGAAATGAAACAGTGCAATTGGCAGTACCAGGAAACAGAAAATGAAGGCGGAAGACTTAGTTTAAGAGGGGCAGCGGTGAATTCAAATAAGACAAAATTGAACAGTGACCGGTGGATCAAAATGTGAACAGTGACCGGTGGATTAAAAATGTGAACAGGGTTCAGCGGAAGAGACTGGATAAAACTGGGCAGAAGAGGTGGTGACGTCAACCGGAAGATGGGTGACGTCAAGCGGAAGACACAGACGGTAACTGAGATCGGATGAGGAGATGACGTCAGCCGGAAGATGGATGACGTCAACCGGAAGATATAAGTATTATACTGGCGGAAGACTTGGGTGACGTCAACCGGAAGACGGGGTTTTAAACTGGGCGGATGACTGAATTGACTGGGCAGATGACTAAATTGACTTTGACTGAGGTGGATGACCAAATTGACTTTGACTGGGGCGGATGACTAAGGCATATAACTGGGCGGATGACTAAATTGACTTTGACTGGGCGGATGACTAAATTGACTTTGACTGGGGCGGGTGACTGAATTGACGACATTTAACAGGATGACATATCAACAGAAGACATAACAACAGAAGGCATAAAACTTCAAAATTTATTAAAAACCCGATTTCAAAACATAGTTTTAAAACAACATATTTGACAACATGACAGACAACATGACAGAGATTCGAGAAAACAAACTGCATAGATAGCTCTAAAACTCGAGACAATCCATGCACACACTAACAGAGAAAACTCAAGGCAGTCCCAGAATATTTCAAAATATATATTCAACTGTCAGACAGAAGTTTTAAAGAAAAACATCAACACAGATTTTATACCTCGTTTTGAAGATCCCAAAAGTTTTACAGAACTTGACATACACTTCAAATGTTTTAAAACCCCAAAACAACTTGTACAAAACTTGACATAACTTTACATAAAACACATTCTCACAGGAATGACATTTGTCTGACTGCAGCAACCATCCCGTGAGCTCCTCCCGCCAACTACATCAACTCATCAGTTTGAGGCTCAAGCTCCTCATCTGGAGGATCCGTACCTACAACAGGGAGTTCATCTATGAGCCTAGAACTCAGTAAGAACATACAATGCAGAGTGATGAACGTGCTATGCATGAATCTTTTTCAAATACATGAACATTACATTACATTTCACTGGACAGGAAGGTATAAGTGGGAAGAGGAGCTGGCGCAACAGGAGTACATGCCACAACAGGACATAACAGGAGTACATGACAGGATGCCAGTCCTCGTCCACACTTAACCATACATTACATTACAGGTTTTTTCTTACTTAACTTCAAACCGTGTGCAGAAAACCTTTTCATGACTTTCAGAGAAAAACGTGTATGCATGAATATTTATAGACAGGCAACAGAATAATAAACAGAATATAAAACAGAACACACTTAACCTAGAACATAACCTTGGCTTAACTACCCAACAGAAATCCCGACAACATAAAACCTAGTACCTCCGTATTGTAGGGCCTTAAAAGCCAAACCTATACGTATGAACTTACCTGTGGTCCGAAATGCAGCAAACTTGAACGCACGAGCACTGTGGTTCACGAACCTATAGCATGCATAAACGGACATTAACCCTAAACATCACGAAACTAGCAAATAAATATACTAAAAATCGTTTTCTATCTAAGATGATTACCTTAGACCGAAAAGCAGGAGGAAAATCAGAGAAGGAAGAAACCCTTGCGTTGGTTTTCTTCAACCGAAAGAGAGAAGCAGAGAGGAAAATGAGAGAGAGCAGAGAGGGAAATGTCTCACGTAGGAGGAAGAGAAGGAAAAATGATCTTGGCTTCCATAACAAGTTTTGGACAAGTGTCAATCATCTATTTGATTTCTCCCACCAACCTTAATTACTTCCACATTATCCCTTCCATTGGTTTTTAATCAAATTGGTTTGTTTTGATTACACAAGGTTTGGTTTTCCAATTAAACGTCCAAACAAATAAAAGAAAATATCTATTGTATTAATATACAATTTATCCCGCTTAAATGACCACGTGGCAAAAATGCCGGGTGTTACATTCCACCCACCTTAACAGAAATTTTGTCCCCAAAATTTGCCTAAGCGAATAGGTCTGGATACTGTGCTCTGACATCCTCTTGTCTTTCCCACGTGGCTTCCTCCACATTGTGGTTGCGCCATAACACTTTTACCAGTGGAACCACCCTGTTTCGCAATACTTTGAGTGACATATCCAATATCTTTATAGGTCTTTCTTCATATGTCAGCGTCGGCATGATATCAAAGTCCACATGTTCCACTATTTGGGTTGGATCTCGTACGCACTTTCTCAGCATCGAAACATGGAAGACATTATGAACTCCATCCATTGACGCTGGCAACTGTAGCTTGTAAGCCACGCTTCCAACACGCTTCAAGATGGGAAAAGGGCCAATGAACCTTGGGCTTAGCTTCCCTTTCTTGCCAAATCTCATTACACCTTTGAAAGGCGACACCTTCAGGAATACTTCATCGCCTTCAGCGAACTCCAAGTCTCTCCGTCTCCGATCTGCATAACTTTTCTGTCGACTCATAGCAGTGTTGATTCGTTGTTTGATAACAGCAATCACTTCAGACATCTGCGGTAATATCTCAGGGCCGACAAGTCTGGACTCTCCAACTTCATCCCAACATAACGGAGATCTACATTTTCTGCCATAGAGGGCTTCATATGGAGCCATGCCGATAGTAGCCTGGTAGCTGTTATTATAAGCGAATTCAATTAACGATAAGTATCAACTCCAAGGAGCATGAAGTTCCAACACGCACGACCTTAACATGTCCTCCAATATCTGAATTGTTCTATCAGATTGTCCATCTGTCTGTGGGTGAAACGCCGTGCTGAAATCCAGCTTTGTACCCAAGGAGCTTTGCAAGCTTTTCCAAAACCTGGAAGTGAACCTAGGATCTCGGTCAGATACAATTGACACCAAAATACCATGCAGCTTGACAATCTCACCAATATATAGCTCGGCATACTGATCCATGGAGAATGTCGTCTTCACAGGTAGAAAATGGGCCGACTTCCTCAATCTGTCCACTATGACCCATATACTATTGTGGCCTTTGGCTGTTCTTGGAAGGCCAACGACAAAGTCCATTGTAATGTTCTCTCACTTCCATTCGGGAATCGGAAGAGGCTGAAGCGTTCCACTTGGTCGTTGATGTTCAGCTTTGACCTGTTGACATACCAGGCAAGACTCCACATACTTGGCCACATCATTCTTCATATTTGGCCACCAGAAGTGAAGCTTCAAGTCTTGATACATCTTCGTGCTTCCAGGATGCACAAAGAAAGAAGATGAATGGGCTTCCGATAAGATGTGCTTCCGTAGTTCTTCGTCTTTCGGAACATACCATCTGTTTTTGAACTTCAAAATTCCATCTCCCGAATAGCTGAACTCTGAAGATGCCGTAGGTATCTTGCTTACTATATTGGCCATCTCTTTTGAATTAGTCTTCTGGGCCTCCTTAATTCGGTTCAGAACGGTTGGTCTCAACGTTAGATTTGCCAGCACGGCCGATAATTTAGAAACTACCTCTAGTTCAAACCTCTGAATTTCTGTCCTCAAAGGCAATGAGATGGTAGCCAAGGCCGGTTGCATAGTAGACGGCATCCTACTTAGTGCATCGGCTACCACATTGGCCTTCCCCGGGTGGTATTTAATCTCAACATCGTAATCTTTCACGAATTCTAACCATCGCCTTTGCCTCATATTCAACTCCTTTTGAGTAAAGAGGTACTTCAAACTCTTGTGGTCAGAAAACACCTCACACGACTGTCCATATAGGTGGTGTCTCCATACCTTCAGCGCAAATACAACCGCCGCTAACTCAAGGTCATGAGTAGGGTAGTTTTCTTCATGGCTCTTCAATTGTCTGGACGCGTATGCTACCACTTTCCCTTCTTGCATCAATACGCATCCCAAGCCAATTTTCGACGCATCACAATATACGCTGAACTTGCCGTCTTTAACTGGCAATACTAACAGAGGATCAGTGGTTAATTTCTGCTTAAGTGTCTGGAAGCTTACTTCACATGCTTCAGACCACCTGAACTTGATGTCATTCCTTGTTAAGCTGGTCATAGGCGTTGCTATCACAGAAAATCCCTTGATGAATTTCCTGTAATAACCAGCTAGTCCGATAAAGCTTCGTTCTTCGCTGGCATTCCTTGGTCTTGGCCAATCTTTTACGGACTCAATCTTGGCCGGGTCCACAGATACTCCTTCAGCAGACACCACGTGGCCTAGGAAATTAATCTTGGTCAACCAGAATTCGCACTTCGACAGCTTGGCGTACAATCGATGTTGTTTTAAAGTTGACAGCACAACAGTCAAGTGCTCTTCATGCTCGGCCTCACTCCTGGAATAAACCAGGATGTCGTCGATGAAAACAATCACAAACTTATCCAATACATCCTGGAATATCCTGTTCATCAGGTCCATAAATGCCGCCGGAGCATTTGTTAACCCGAACGACATCACCAAGAACTCGTAATGCCCGTACCGGGTCCTGAAGGCGGTCTTTGGAATATCATCTGCTCTAACCTTCAACTGGTAATAACCGGAGCGCAAGTCAATCTTAGAAAATACCCGAGCTCCTTGTAGCTGGTCAAATAAATCGTCAATTCTAGGCAACGGGTACTTATTCTTGATAGTCAACTTGTTCAGCTCACGGTAGTCAATACACATCCGTAGGGACCCATCCTTCTTCTTGACGAACAAGACGGGAGCGCCCCACGGAGAGAAACTAGGGCGCACAAAGCCCTTGTCCACTAACTCTTTCAGCTGAGTCTTCAATTCCTTCAGCTCGATTGGTGCCATACGGTACGGATTCTTCGATACTGGTTCCGCACCAGGGTACACGTCGATCTCAAACTCTATCTCACGATCTGGTGGCAATCCCGGTAGGTCATCTAAGAAAACCTCAGGGAAGTCTCGAACCACCGGAATATTTTGAAGTTCGACCTCACCTTGCCTCTGAACATCTACTACATGGGCAAGAAATCCGACACATCCTGACCTCATCAGCTGTTGAGCTTTCAAGGAGGATATAACAGGCATACTATGTTTCTTCGGTATTGCCTGATAGGAGAACTCTACCTCGTTCGGGCGCTTAAAAGACACGAGCCCGGACCTGCAGTTGATGGTGGCATAATGTCTAAACAGCCAGTCCATCCCAAGAATAACGTCGTAACCTTTCATCCTGATGACGATGAGATTGGCATACAACTTCTGGTCCCGAACTGACACTATATCACCCTGTACAACCTGCTCGGAGTGCATAAACTCTCCGGACGGCAGCATAATGCTGTAGGGCTGATCTGACAACGTACTACAAAATTTCTGTCTAATTACGAAGTCCATGGCCACAAACGAATGTGTGGCCCCCGTGTCCCACAAGGTATAAGCAGGTACCTCATACACCAAAATTGTACCTGTGATTGCTGTGTGCAGATCAGCATCATCAACATCTTCCATCATTGCAAAAACTCTGGGTACGGCTTGACCTGTTCTGGTGTCGGGCATTGGGCAATCTCGCACAAGATGGCCTACTTTGCCACATCGGAAACATTGGCCAGTGTAGAGCCTACATTCTCCCGTATGATTTCTCTGGCAACGTGGGCATACAGGAAGCTGGGGAGCTCCCATAGGTCTTTTCCCTTTGTCCTGATAAATGGCAACTTCATTTGGTCTTTTGACACCTCTGTTCTGTTGCTGCCGTGGTTGCCCAAACTGTCCCTTTTGTTGTTGTTGCTGCTGCTGAGGGGCATCCTGCATGATTCTCTTTGATGTATATCTCTGAGACTTTGCCTCTAAGGCTTCCAACTGATAAGCCTTAGCTACCACCTTTGTGTATGGGGCCTCGTCAAATCCCCCGTATGTAATCCCTCGTAAGAGGTCCATCTTCAAACCCTGGATAAATTGATGCACCTTATTTTCGTCGGTGGCCACTAGGTGAGGTGCATAACGGGATAGTGAATCGAACTTCTGAACATACTCGGCCACCGTTCCAAACTGTCGTAGTCGAGAGAATTCCAGTAACTTCTCCTTCCTCATGCTGCGATCAAAGTACTTCTCGTAGAAGAGTGTTTTAAATCCCTCCCAGCTTAATGCCACAGTGGTTGACTGCACTGTATCCCACCAAAATTTGTTATACCAAATAGTCCTCAATACAACGTCTCATGTCATGTGGCAGTATACTTTGATCCATCCCCTTTATTTACGGTCATTCTTCGTGGTTCTAAACCAAAACTCTCCAACATCAGCGTTACATTCGTATTTTCTACTCTCGATTGGACTGTGTACGTCCTTACTCAAGTATTGAGCACAATCAAATCTTTAATTTTCCACTCGATTTACCTAAACTTCTCATTAATCTCATTGGCTCAATCCATAATCGAAACGTATACCAACTTTCGACTTTCACTTAATCACTCGCAGATTAAATCTTTTATTAATACTAACTTCAAAATTCACTCTTTATCGATGCTTTTCTTCCGCTGCCCTTAGGTCATAGCTATACCTAAGCTTCCTAACGCCAGTCAAATTGAATGCCTACAATTTCATCAAATTTCTGGGCTGTAACCCATACCTCAACTCAATTCCCTCGATCCTATCTACAATCGGGATACACACCTACCAAATTTCTACATTAACTCCCTAATCGTAACCCTCATTTTCAGTTCACGCCTCACATCTTATCAAATCTCTAAGTTTTAACCAAACGACCTCTAACTGTGCACTTCACACTTAACGTCCCGAGCACGTGTTGGTTTGCATTTAGTCACCCAAACCTTAAACTCTCTCTCACTTATTAATTTGTTTCTACTAAAGATTGTCTCATATCCTTAATCCTCGAAATAACTTCAACTCCTCAAATTGAATTCCTTTACTTTAACACTAAATCTCAACTATACCACGTGTCACGACCCCAACCCCGTAGGGCCGTCACAGGACCTGACTTTACATTGACATAACCTTTACCTAAGCCCTCGTGTTTTCGAATAAAATTTTTCATCTTTACTGAACACTTTAAAAGAAAACTAACTTAGACAATTGATCCACCTATTTTTGAGCGTAAAACATTTCGACTTTTAAAACATTTAAAACTAGAATAAAACCATTTTTAAAACAAGTAACAATTAAAGTAAGATCAATTTAAAACAAAACACTAATATAACCTACAATTTCGGAAAAACTCAAGAAAACAAACTGCATGGATCGCTCTAAAAATCGAGCATATCCATACCTGTTTTAAAATGACCAGACAGTTCAAAAGAACCAAACAGTTCCAGTATATTTCTCCAAAATAAAGACTTCACATTTTAGACATTCTACTACCACATCATACACATCAAAAACTCTACTCTCAGACGTTTTTCTATCAAAACTAATCGATCCACATACGTAACATTTTCATACTTTCGTTCATCACATCTCTATACACATACATAAAACTTCCATTCTCTTTCTTAATCAAAACGACACATAAACATACCCAAAACAGACACGTCCACATACTAACCACAGACACCTACTAACCACGGTCGGAATCGCCCTAACAATATTGCCGGGTTGCCACCATGGTCGTACTCCTCCAACTGCGTCCATGATCCTAGCATGCTCATGAAATCTCACCGTACCTGTTCTTCAGCACCTACATCACAGAACTCACACTATAAGCCTAATGCTTAGCAAGTAGTGACAATATGAATTTAAAACATTTAACCTAACATATGCAGTTTCTATCGTTTCAATCATACATAAACGTCTCATTTCGTTTCATAGTACATAATCGTTTCGTTTCGTTTCATCGTTCATAATCGTTTTGTTTCGTTTCATTTCATCGTACATAATCGTTTCGTTTCGTTTCATCGTACATACATACATACATGTAATCCTCTACCAATGGAGGGCGGATTAGTTTCTCCATCTCTAGACGTTCCACAATCTACATCTGAAGGGTGAACCACTTCCCTCAGACACTTTACATTTTCTGGACGTTCCACGATCTACATCTGAAGGGTGAACCACTTCCCTCAGACACTTTACATTTTTTGGACGTTCCACAATTTACATCTGAAGGGTGAACCACTTCCCTCAGACACTTTACATTTTCATTTTACATCGTTGTTATTTCTACATTCAATCGTGAAAACATATGCTAAAACATTTTTTTTGTACTTTACTTAAAACATGATGCGTGAGAAAGCTAAACATACATAAAAACATGCAACATAACCTAACGTTCTGTGATGTAGGCCCGAAGGCAACACGCATGCAACACTACTTACCTGGCGTCCTTAGTAATTGCCTCGATTTTGACTCTTAACCGTGGAACCTGAAAAACCTAACATATCAAAACATTGCATTAGAACTCGCTCAACATAACTAAACTCTTATTTTCATGAAAACATCTTAAACTACTATTTCTAGCCTAATCTAATAAAAATCTAACTAAGTGGGCCACTATTTTGGGTTCGGTAAAAACCGACCCGAAACTCAAACGTGCATAACTTTTGCGTCGATGGTCAGAATCGAACGATTCCAGCGGCCACGTACTCCTCTAATAACCTATTTTAATCTGCTAAAACGAATTTCAAAACAAACGACCGTAGCTAGGTCAATTTAAGCAAAACCCGATTCTGCCATTTCTCAGAATTTTCCCCCTTTCCAATTTTTCATCAAATTCCACCTATTTCCTCACCAATCGACCACATATACCCTCAATTAGAATAATCTAATCAAAAATCGAAGTTTCAAATTAAGAAAACCCTAGGCCCTAATTTTGGGTCCCCTGTTTCCAGCTCAACCCGAGCACCACGCTGCTCGGCGATCTACGCCGGCGTTAAGCTCGGCAATGTAACGCTA
This sequence comes from Begonia masoniana, assembly GCA_022432975.1. Classification (NCBI taxonomy): domain Eukaryota; kingdom Viridiplantae; phylum Streptophyta; class Magnoliopsida; order Cucurbitales; family Begoniaceae; genus Begonia; species Begonia masoniana. Next base: position 45,055,833 of record CM039505.1, read on the forward strand.
AAAGCAACCAAAACGGCCGGCGATCGAAGCTCAATCGAGCTCGCCACGCACAGCACAAACCGAGCAAGAACAGGGAGCTTACCGTTCGGTTTGCGCGCAAAGACAGTCGGAAATGGTAGCCCCAGAGTCGCCGACGTCTGCTCGTCTGAACGGTGGCCGGAAATCGCATGGTCGCCGCTCTCTGTCATCGGGGCTCCCTCTCTCTCTTCGGCGTCGGGCTCGGCAGCGATAATGGCTTCATCGTGAAGCCATTATCCTTTTTAATTAAAACTATAGCTTTTAATTACTAAATTACTTAAATGCCCCTACATCAATTCTATGCTTAATTCTTCAATTAGTCTATCGATTCGGTTCCTCTGCAATTTCCTTATTTCTCCAAATATTCCAATTTAATCTTAGAGTTCTAACAAAACTCACCGTTCATAAAACGGATTTATTTTTCTATTTTTACGAATTAACATGCTAAAAGGGTAAAACGGGAACTTTAGCATTACTCTTTTCGATTTGGGTTTCTAAAATTTCACTTATTTCTCTAAAAATTCTCGTAAATTTCTAGGGCTCTAAAGAAACATCCCGCTCAAGAAAATACTTTAATTTGCCTTTTACGAAAATTATCTAAGGAATTAGAAAATCTTAAAATCCGAAAATCCGGGCGTTACACCACGTCTACGATCTTATCCATCTATTGGGTACAACAAGTTCTATATCTATATCAGAGCAGTACACTAAACTTGGTTACAAGTTCTTTGACCTTAATCCTTAGTCACTATCACAATCATCCGAGTCTACATTTCTCTAGTAATGCTCCTGTATAACTTCTTTGTCAACAGTACTTCAATTGTGCCCATTCCTGGGCACTTCACGGATCTTAATAACTATTTCAACGTGAGCTTCTCAACTAGAATTCTACTTTCACTGTTTCGCAAGGTATCCTTCCTATGTTACCCTACGTCGCATTAGTGAGTTCCCTCACCATGTCCTAATTGAAACGCTTATACTACCTACCATATACTCATTCGTTCTACTTAGATTTCCATTAACTTCGAGCACAGTTATGCTTCTAAGTCTCGCCCTAGGTTTGCTCTAGACCCCCTTTTTTTTTAACCTTAAATTATTTTTGTATCCATGGGTCCCAACTTGTCAAATACAAGTCAGACCCCTGAAATTGTGAACTTCACGATTCATACGACACTAACCATAGAGTTAAACTTCATATCTTACTCTTCATTGAGCCTAACAATCTCACACTCCAGGTATCTCAACAATCTAGGGCATCCTCAATAAGTTTATATCTAAACTTTCATCTTTCTCGATTAGTCTTTTTCTAATACTCCAAAGGGTTGCCAAATAAATCCAGTTTCTACCTATTTAAAGCCGTATCTTTAGGGTGTATTCCTCTAATGGTAACTAGGTTCTCAGGTGCACAAACTCATGTAGTTAAGTCAAGCTAATCCTATTAACATTTAACTCTATTCCAATGTGGCTTATATTGCCCTATGTGTAGTCTACTGTCTCCTTGTCAAGGTTCGTCTAGTAACCCTTCTTACCCACCTGCTATTCTCTTACCTCCCTATATTCTCGTATACGAATTGTCATACCAGTAATTAAAACAGTACCTGCGGTTGGAGAAGGCTGGGCACCAGCGTCGACGTCGCTAGGCTCAATAAAGGCGAAGATCCTGGGCATGACTCTCCTCTGATCTCCAATTATCTGATCTCGGCCCGGCTTTGGGCAATCTTTAACGAAGTGGTCAACCCCACCACATCTAAAACATTTGTTCGTGCCCACCCGGCACTCACCACTGTGTTCCTTCTGGCACTTAGGGCACCAAGGCACTTGAGAAGCCCCTAGTACCTGCTTACCCTTCTCTCTATCATTGCCTCCCTCTAGAGGCATTTTAACACCTCTCTGCGGCTGTTGCTGTGGCTGTGCTCTCGGTTGCCAGCCCTCACTTCTGATCTGAGGGTTAATCTCTCGAAAGAAGCCCTTAGATGGCTCCCTTGGTTTGACAGAATCCCTATCGACGGCCTCAATCTCTAGCGCCCTGGCTACAATCTCGTCATAGGATACATTCCGTACCCCAGATATAGTAAGGCGCATCTGGAATTCCTGGCTAAGTCCCTGCAAAAATCGACGTACCTTGTCCTCGTTAACGATGACTTGTCGTGGCGCGAATCGGGACAGTGCTTCAAACTTCCTCACATACTCGGCAATAGAACTAATCTGTCGTAACTGCATAAATTCAACCATCTTCGACTCTCGTACGGTATGGCTGAAATACTTATCGTAAAAAAACATCTTGAATCTCTCCCATCCCATAATCGTCACATCGGTGGTCATCTTCACAGTGTCCCACCAGAATCGGGCATCCAAAGCTAGGTGGTAAGTCACCAACGCCACCTTCTCTCTGTCCTCAATGCTCGCATATGCCAATACCCCGCTTTACGGGATATTATTATTTTAATATAATGCGGCATTTTAGTAAATATGTCAAATCAGGTCCGTTTCACGAAAAGAAAGCGTCATTGCGATCCTAGCGAATAATAAGAATTTTAAAGAATTTACGAGAATTTTTGGAGTTATAACGCTATGTTCTGAGTAATTACCTCCATCGTAATGTAAATGGCGTTTTAGTAAAAATAGTAAACGTGGTCCAAATTGCGAACGAACAGTTTATTTAAGTTTCAAGTAATAAGTTGGATTTGTTGGTGAAATAGGAAGATTTGGTGAACCTGAATTGATGGCCGATTTAAGAAACGAAGGACGAAACGAATATAAAAACTATAGAAGGGCAAAACGGTAATTTTCCAAATCTAATTATAAAATAAAACAAAAACCTTCTTTTCCTCATTCTCTGCCTTCGCGATTTACAGAGAGCCTTTTCTTTTTTTTTCTCTCTCGGCTCTCCCTCTCTGCCGCGACGGTTTCTCCACGCCGTGCTCTGATTTTTTTTCCGATCGTTCCGTTTTCTTCACGCTTTCTCCTCCAATCAACGCTCTAGGTATGATTCTAAAGTTTTAGAGCGTTAAACTTTGAGTTTCGTAGAGTTTTACGTTTAGGGTTTTTGTTAGGTTTTCGATTAAAAACGAGATTTAGGGTTTGTAATTAATAGGTTTGCCGTAATAAAGTATTAATTGGACGTATTGAACGTTATTGGACGAATTTGATTGATTTAGGACGAAAGTTAAAAATTAGGGATTTTCAAGATTTAGGGAAAAACTCGTAAATTGGAATTTAAGGTGCTGAGCGAGTATTGTCCAATAGAATAGCTCGATGAATTAAATTAAAGTTATAGGAAATTTCTTTAGTTAAAGTTTTATTTATTTGGACGTTGAGTACCTTAAATTAGTTTTAACGGCGAATATTGTGTTTTGCTTCAAACAAACAACGCTCGTGGACGGAGCTTGAGCTGCTTTGGACACGAGGTAAGTTCTCGTGATCTTCTTTGGTCGATTGGTCTACACTGTACGTCGAAGTCGTCTCGAGGAGTTTTGGAGATGCTTTTATTTAAATTGTGTCGGTTGGGTAGTTAGGTTAGACGTTTATAGATTATGTTTGTTTATCGTCCTGATGGTACACATGTTGGTTGTTTACTGTATGTATTGGACTGCTCATGCATCATGTCATTTAAAGCATCTGGTTAAAAGAACGAAATAAATCTACGTAATCTGTTATCTGGTCACGTCGAGGTGGTTTAGCCTCGGTGACAATCTGTCTGCGACCTAATTAAAAAGTAAAACGAACCAACGAACGAAATGAATCTACGTAATTTGTTATCTGGTCACAGAGAGATGGTTTAGATCTCGGTGACATTCTGTCTGCGACCTAATTAAAAAGTAAAATGAACCAACAAAATCTACGTAATCTGTTATCTGGTCACGACGAGGAGGTTTAGTCTCGGTGACAATCTGTCTGCAACGTAACGAATCTGTATCTGATATCTGCATGTTTAATGAATGACATATGTACTGCACGCATCTACATTTACGTAGAGTTTACTGAGATTTATATCTCATAGTGTATTGTATGGTGTAGGTGATCCCGATACAGGTGACTACGAGATCCCTCCACCTGAGGAGTGATGCAGTTGACGGAGAATGGCCCGTGGGAGTGTGCTGAGCAGTTAAGGCGTATTTTGACCCGTGGGTGTATGGTTAGGTGTTTTGGGATTATTTGATAACTTTGTACAGTTAGAACATCTTAGGGTGTTTGGTTCTGGTAGTTGATAGGTTTACGTTTGAGGTTTTAAACGTTTTGAAAACTTGTTTTTATAAACTGCTTAGATGTTTTAAAACAGGAGGAAAAGTATAGTTTTGAATATACCCATGCAGTTTGTTTTCTTAAAGTTTGATTACGTTAATGTTTGGATGATTATGAGGTGTTAGTAGATTAATTGAGGATGAAATTGGAGATGTATTGAAGTTGATAGTTGCAGGGTATGTTGTTTGAGGATGAGGTTTGCTCTCTGGAATCGGATTCCAGAGAGTTGATTAAGTGTTTGCTCTCTGGAATTCCAGAGAGCACTTGAAGGGAAAAAAAGTGAAGGATAGAGGAGTGGTGAAGGGCGACTGGTCGCTGCATTATGCAGCGATCGAGCACTGCATTACGCAGCGCTTGCAGCGATCGAGCGCTGCTTTAAGCAGCGATCGATTGCTGCACTCCCTCCTCGGCAGAAAGACGTTTCTGCCCCCTCTGTTTCTGATTTAGATTTAAATTGTTTTATTAAAATGTTTAAGTTTTATTTAATTGTTATATGTTTTGTTTTAAATGATTTAAAGACTAGATTTTAATTCCGATTTCGATTCTGGTTTCGATTTCGGTTTAGATCCCGCCTAGAGTTTAGTTAAAGATATTAGGATAAAAAAAAAATTATAGTACGAAAATTGGGTACAGTACTAGGGTCGTGACAAATTATGGTATCAGAGCCCCCGGGTTTTAAAATCGATTCTGTAGACTGCTCGACTGCACAGCCACTACGCGGACATTCTTCATCAACTGTAAGTATGTTTATAGTTTTATTTGATTTCAGTTTCTTAGAGATGCTTGCTTTTAAATTTTATAGGAGTTATAGAACTATGGTGCGTCGAGGAAACGATCGAGATGACCGAGACGATACGATAGATACCCTTAAGGACTTCATTGCTCAACAGTCTCAACATATGGAGCGACAGGCTCAACAGATGGAGAGACAGTCTCAACAATTGGGCACCCTTATTGACCGTGAGGGCGTTAGAGCTCGGGAGGCAGCCGTTTCGGGTAATCGTGGGATGGAGAGATTTCAGAAGCTCCAATAATTTGAGAAAAAGCTCCCTCCTCCCTCATTCTTCTATGCCCCCGAACCAGAGAGCTTCCAGGCGACGAAGCTCTCTCACGCACGAGCTCTGCCGACGCCCGTTTTCTCTCCGATCGATCTCTGTTCTTTACGTTTTCTCCTCCGATCAACGCCCTAGGTATGAACCTACGATCTTAGAGTGTTTATTTAGATTTTTACGGAGTTTGAACAATTAGGGTTTCGTTTAGGATTTTGTCAAAAATGCAAATTAGAGTTCGAAATCGATAGGTTGTCGTAGTTTATGGACGTATTGAACGTATGGGACGTTATTGGATGAATTTATATCGATTTGTGTGAAATGTTAAAATTGAAGAATTTATGGATTTTTGGAAAAACTCGTAATTGGGATTTGAGGTGCCGAGCGCGTAATTGCTCGATGGAATAGCTCGATGAATTTGGATTAAAGCTTTAGGAAATTCCTTAGTTAAGGAATTTGTTAGTTTTGGACATTAAATTGTTTTAAGCTCGTTTTAACGACAATTTGGTGAAACTGCTTAGGTGAACAACGCTCGTGGACGGAGCTTGAGCTGCAACGGACACGAGGTAAGTTCTCGTGACTTACTCTGGCCGATTGGCCTACACCGTATGTCTATGTCGCGTCGAGGATCATTGGTGAATTGCTTATTTAAATGCTTTAGTTGGGTAGTTAGGATTAGTTCTTTTGTAGGTTATGCTTAGAGTGTCTTGATGGTACGTATGATGGTTGATTATTTTATGTTTATAACTGTTCATGCATTATAGTTTTAAAAACGTCATGAAAACGAATTTACGCATAGTTTTCATGAAAAGGAAATGCACGTAAAGGCAAGTAAAGTATCATGTAAACAACCCTCTGTATGTGGTTATCGGGGTGAGGTTCAGACCCGGCGTTCCGTGGTGAGCGGGTTTCCCTCCCTTCAGATGGTGTGGGCTGTCTAACCGCTTGACGGGCCCTATCTATCTGCCGAGTGATAGGCTTCGGTAACCAAAAGAATGTCATGGTGAGAATGAATGAATGAATGAATGAATGAATGAATGAATGAATGAAATGCATGAGTGACGATGTTATAAAAATTGCACATACATGTTCATGCATAAGCATTTACGTAAAACTTACTGAACCTTTAGCTCATAGATGTCTTTATGGTGTAGATGACCTCTACACAGGTGAGGATGAGATCCCTCCACCCGAGGCATGAACAGTTGAAGAAAGATGGCCCGTGGGAGTGTGCTGGGCAGTCGGTGCGCATTTTGACTTGTGGGGATGTAGGTATATGTTTTGGGGACACGATATGAATTGTATATATGAACATATTAGGATGTTTGGATCTGGTAGTGGATAGGTTTATTAAACGTTTTGGAAATCTGTTTTATAAACCATTTTGGTAAATTTAAATAGGAGGGATTGTCGATTTTTAAACGTATCTATAACGACCCGGGGAGGATCGCCACGAAATTCTTGACTTTACATAAAACTTTAACTCATATTTGAACTCTTTTCTCCTTCTCTTTTTTTTTTTACTTTAATAACAGTATACTTAACAGGCCTAAAGACTTCAACTTAATGGTTGGAAAGTTAGTCCCTCGTACATGCTTCCAATCGACGTAGAAGTTGCATGGGTCTGCATGCATCAACCGATAGACATTGCATCTTCCGGATGGCACGTGCACCCCTCATGACTCATTTAAACACCTATCGGCAGATGCGAATACTCGCATCGACCGACGATCACATGCATCTCGTGTGACCAATTTAAAACATCCACCGATAGACATGTGAAATTCACGTGTTCATCTATGACATCTTCCGATAGCTTACAAGCTCTATATCATCCGATCACTAAAAGACAAGTTATTATTTACGTCATCCGGCGAGGGAATATACTTCATCTTCTGGTGAAATAAGGAAACATCATCCGATGGACATGTGCTCCCCACGTGCATAATTAAAACATGACCCGGTCACTAAACGACAAGGAAATCCTCACATCGTCCGATGGCTAAACACTCTATATCTGCCGATCGCTAGACGACAAAATGGCACTTACATCATCCGATGGCTAACACTCTACATCTGTCGATCGCTAGACGACAAAATAGCTCTTTCATCATCCGATGGCTAAACACTCTACATCTGCCGATCGCTAGACGACAAAATAGCTCTTTCATCATCCGATGGCTAAACACTCTACATCTGCCGATGGAGAAACATACTACATCTTCCGGTGACATCATCCGGAAGACTCAATCGTTCGACTCCTATCATTTGACATCTGCCGATGACGTCAGCCGGATGAATGCCTCATCCAGCTTCTATCTTATGGCAGTAAAACACTATAATCATCAAACAACCTCATCCAACAGAAAATACTACAACTCACCCAAATCTTAACCTGGGAATCATAAACCCTAATGAGTGAAAACCATATCCCATACAAGATACACATAGCGGAAGGCTTAAGCAAAACAGACCATTCGATGATCCTTAAAATCGTTAACAGACTCTGAAGTCAAACCATTAAAAATCCGAATCTCCTTGTTATAAGTAAACTCTATTCTACTTAGTCATCTGTTTATCATAAACTTATCTGACTTACTATGGGTATAACCAGGGAACTTGATCGCCTATCCAGCCTTCACTGTCACATTGAGCATCCTCCAGCAACCAAGCTTAGACATCTTCATTGACCTTGAGTTCCTCACCTGAAAACTCGTCACCTACATCATAAGGTTTAAACTATAAGCCTAATGCTTAGTAAGGAATGCAACACTACATGGATGCATGAATGCATAATTTGGGAAAATCACATGCTCATAAGTCTTTTCTTGTTCATGTCTTTGCTCGTAATCATCATTCATAGCCATGGATCACATTCATCATTCATAGTCATTGATCATATTCATCATTCATAGTCATTGATCATATTCATCATTCATAATCATTGATCATATTCATCATTCATAGTCTTTGTTCATATTCATCATTCATAGTCTTTGTTCAGGTTGTGTGGATCAAGAGAGGATTTGTGCCGGTAAAGGGGGTTCGACAGTGAGTTTGATCTTGTTCCCTACTGCGGGTCGTATTCATATGTCCTTCTTTGGACTGTGACATACGCCGAACCGCCCCCAACCCTCACTTAATCCACGTTGCATAAGTCTTATACATATACATATATACTTACATATCTTGTTCATGGAAAACATGCGTTAAAACATCTTCTTATGCTTGAGAAACATTCGTGATGTATGAACATGAGAGCTTTTAACTCATCAAACTATGACAAGGATCATACCAGAGCAGACAACTTCACAATCACTAACAGGTCATCACAGGGTGTAACTCGCAACATACATAAATCCTTCAAGTGCAGACAAGCTCATAATCATAAGGTAAACATTAGACATCTCAACCTAGTACTCCTACGATGTAGGGCTCTATTAGCCGGAAATCTTAATACATTCACTTACCTGGTCTCCTTAGCACTTGAGCTCCTTTCTCTTCAAACTTCTTCACCTAAACATTTACATTGCAGTAGTTAAAACAAAATCCTAATAGTTCTAATCTCGAGTTATCCTAAGATCTAATAGTTAAGAGTCCTTCCCGAGTTCTTAGTTTAATACTCAATGTATACCGAAATCCCAAAATCAAAATAGACGGATTCGATAATAATAACTCAGGGTTGGTTATTTTAAATGTCCAGAATCGATTCGGAATGACATTACCAATCTCGGATTTCAAAATGTTCTTATCAATACTCGGCCATTGAAGAATCCAAAACTTCAATACAGAGCTGAAAAACTGGGCTAATAAACTAACAGATAACCACATTGTTAAACCCGTACCTCGAGCACAAAGTAGCCGAGAAGCAGCAAGGAAACCGCTCGCCGAAGGAAGGATTTCCAGCTGACAGAGAGCGAGAGCTTGGGAGAGAAGAAATCGCCGGAAGTTGGGATTGTCGGCTACAGTGGTTTAAATGAGGTTTGAATCCTTTCCTTTTTCTTTAAATACTGGCATCAATCCTCCATTATTACAACTTTGCCACTTAACCTAGTTTAGATCCACATGTGATTAATTAAGCTTGGCATAAATCCTAAACTTCGAAAATTAAATATTTATGACTGTTAATACAGTTAAGAAAATCACCTGGCCGTTGACTCGGGTGTTACAGTATCCATGTAGTTCGTTTTTACGAAAGTTTAACGTATGTTAGGTCGTTTAGTTAGGGGTTGATAAAACGAGAAGTGTACTAAGTTAAGCTGCGTTGAAACGTTTAGAGATTTTAGTGAGCAGGGATGAAGAAAGTGATGTTTTGCTCTCTGGAATCTTGGATTCCAGAGAGAACTTGTATAAAAAAAAATAGAGAAGAAGGAAAAGTTGAGAGAAAAGAATGAAGGAATGTGGATGGCAACTGATCGCCGTTGTGAGGGGCGACCAATCGCCCCTCCATGTCTTGTGTTCGGCGATCGATCTCCTGCATTTTTGGAGATCGATCGCCCCTCACTTGGTTACACAGGCGATCGATCTCCTGCATTTTTGGAGATCGATCGCCCCTCACTTGGTTACACAGGCGATCGATCTCCTGCATTTTTGGAGATCGATCGCCCCTCCCATTTAGCAACTTGGCGATCGATCTCCTGAATTTGGAGATCGATCGCCCCTCCCTGTTTGTCACGGCCTTGACATTTTTGCCCTCCCTGTTTTATTTGTTTTGTTTTAATTGTTTTTACTTTATTTGTTAATTGTTTTAAGTTATTAACGGTTGTGTTTTAAATGGTTTAAAATATAGATTTCAATTCTGATTCCGCCTAGAGTTATTTAAAGTATAAGGATAAGAAAAAAAATAACACGGGAAAATTGGGTACAATAATAGAGTCGTTACATTAGTGTTCAGTTTTTAGGGTTGAGAATAGTTAGGGTTTTGGTTTAGGGTTTGGAATTTATAGGTTTATGTTAGGAATTGATACTTTTATCATATTAATGGCTAATAATGGTGAGTTTGTGATTATTGATAGTGATTAGGTTGGATAAATTTTTGTTGGATTGAATGTTGGTTGGAAATATCATTTTACTGCATGTCGAAATTCTAAATTTCTGGGCTTAATCGTTAGGTTTAATTCGATAATTAGCTATGACATGTTAAAGTAGATGTTATGGGTGACGTATAGGCATTTGAATCGTTGAAAACGGATGTTGAATTGAAGAAGGATTTGAGAATGAATTTATGCACATAAAGTGTTTGATGAATTGTCTAAAAGAGTTGTTAAATTGGTTGGATTAAAGTTTATGTTGGAATTGAGCTCCGAAATAGTTACGGACTTGAGGTTTTGTTATGAACGTATGAGGTTGATTATGTTATGTTAATGTAATGGGTTTAAGGGTTGAGGAAAATGGATGTTAATGTTTATGTGGATAGGTTACCCAGTTGCAAGGCTAAGTGAACAACCGACTAAGTTGCTAAGGACGCTAGGTAAGTGGTGGTGAATGTGTGTTGCCTTCGGGCCTACATCACAAAACGATAGGATATGTTGCATGTTTTTATGTATGTTTAGTTTATTCATGCATCATGTTTTAGAAGATATATGCAAATGTTTTATGCATATGTTTTCACAAGTAAAAACGTAGACAAGTAGAAAAGTATAACTGATAGAAAATGTATAGCGTTTGAAGGAAGTTGTTCACCCTTCAGATGTATTTATGGAACGTATAGGGGTGGAGAAACTAATCCGCTCTCCATTCGGTAGAGGATTTCATGTACGATAGAAAACAACGAAAATGAAGAAAATGTGTAGCATTTGAAGGAAATTGTTCACCCTTCAGATGTAGTTATGGAACGTATAAGGGTAGAGAAATTAATCCACTCTCCATTCGGTAGAGGATAACAGGTACGTATGATAGAAATGGTATAAAATTGCAATGAAACGTTTATGTACAATAGAAATAGTAGAAACTGCATATGTTAACATATTGTCGCTACTTGCTAAGTATTAGGCTTATAGATGAGTTTTGTGATGTAGGTGAAAAAGAGCAGCGCGGTGAGATTACACGGACTTGCTAGAAATTTTGGATGCGGTTGGAGGAGTACGACCATGGCGGCAACCCGATAATATTGTTAGAACGATTCTGATCGTGCTCAATATGTGTATGCACACGTTTTGTTATGTATGTGTATAGATAAGTGTAGGCGTTTTGATAGAAAGATATATAGATAGTTAAGTTTTGAGGGTTTTGAAATATACTAGAACTGTTTGGAGATTTTAAACTTGTATTGATATGTTCATTTTTTAAAGTGATCCATGCAGTTCGTTTTCGTGAATTTTCACTACGTTTTTGGATGCGTTTTTTAGTCATGTTTTTGGGGTTAGAGGTGTTATATGTTTGGAAAGGTTTGAAATAAGTTTATGGGTGAAATGTAGGTGAAAGGAAAGAAGAAAAAATAGAAAAAGGTGAAAAGATAGAAAAATGAGGTGGTGGGCGCGTGAGGGTGCGTGCACGAGCGCGCCCAGCCGATCAGTCGGTGCGCGCGTGCCGATCGATTAGCTGATTGTCTTCACAAATATGATCGACACCAGGGAGGGTGCCAATCGATCGGCCACCTCGCGCGCTCAGGTAATCATCGCGCGCGCGCTGAGGGTATGCTGCACCCGCGCGACAGCAGCGCGCCACACGCGCGACGGCCATACACTGTGTGTCAAGTGACCCCAAAATATTTTTTTTCAAAAACTTGATTTTCAAGCACGTTTCAATCCGATCTTTTACGATACATTTTAAACGTATTTTACGACCATCCCCCATGTATTTCAAAGGATTTGAAAGACCCAAAAACTGAGTAAACGTTTTATCAAAAAATCGTTTTAGTCCTTGTTTTAACGTTTCAAAAGTTGAAAAATTTTAAGTCCAAAAATGCAACCTGAGTTAGTTTGAGTTCAATGTGATGTAAAGTCAAGTCCCATGGCATCCCTGCGGCTCGAGCAGGCCAAGGTCGTCACAGCATGAGACAACCTTTTGTTTGGTAGATGACCAAGAGATAAGGTTGGTACCGAGAATAAGAACCCACTGGTGCTTTTTCGATCATCGGGACAAGAGGCCCAGTCAGCATCCGTGTAACAGATAAGGTCACAAGATCTAGAGGGCATAAAGGAGATGTCGAGAGAAAGTGTACCTTTGAGATACCGGAGAATCCGTTTCATGGCCTGGCAATGGATGTCAGAAGGAGAATGCATGAACTATGAGACATTGTTCACTGCAAAAGAGATATCGGGACGGGTGAGGTAGCAGTATTGGAGACCGCCCACTATGCTGCGATATAGAAAGTCATCCGGGAGAGGGAGTGCAGAGTGGAGAGATAAAACGGGTCCAGCAACCATGGGAGTCAGAATGGTTTTGCAAGAACCCATATTTGACCTGTGAAGGAGGTCAGGATGTACCGAGATTGAGAAAGGTGCATACCGGTAGATGTCGTGGGGATGGAGATATGAAGGAAATAGGATAACATGCCAAGATCTCGAAATCGAAACTGAGAATGGTGATACAGCAAGAGCTGATCTAATAGTGAAGCAGAGTCACCGGTCATAATGATGTCATCCACATATATAGGCATGATGAGGACAGAGGAGGGCGTGCGACGGATGAAAAGTGACGAGTCAACTTGGAAGCGGAAAAACCCCAATTAATTAAGACAGTGTATAGCTTGACATATCATGCTCTCGGATATTGTTTAAGGCCATAGAGAGCTTTATGGAGAAGACAGACAGCCGACAAAGAAGAGGAGTCAATAAAGCCAGGAGGCTATTGCATGTACACCTTCTCAGATAAATCCCCGTGTAAAAAGACAGTGCTGACGTCGAACTATCTGATAGGCCAACAAAAAAAGATGGCTAAGGAGAGCACTGTGCAAACGGATGCTGGTTTGACGACCGGACTGAAGGTCTCATCATAATCAATGCCTTCGGTTTGGTCATAGCCTTTGGCGACGAGACGAGCTTTGTAGCAGAAAATTGTGCCATCAGAGTTGAGCTTCGTCTTAAAGACCCACCTGCAGCCAATAAGTTTTACACCTCTGGGTAGTGGAACTAACGTCCAAGTGTTGGTTTAGTGGAGGGAGGAAAGTTCCGGTTCATGGTGGCGAGCCAATGAGGAAACTTGCAAGCTTGAGAGAAAGTGTGTGGTTCAAGGGGAGGTGCAAGAAGAAAAGCCTTAGGTTTAAAAACACTAGCTTTGGCTCTGGTTGTCATAGGGTGAGGGATGGGAACTGGAAGATGGGGCACTGGGATAGTGATAGGTTCAGATGGGAGAATGGGTTGAGAGGGAGTTGCGGTAGGACTAAGGGAAGGTTGGGTGGTAGGGATGGATGGAGAAGCTAGGAAGATGAGAGGTGAGGAGGGTGGAGGAGAGGATGAGGTAGTGGTGGAGAGGGGGTGAGAGGTAGTAGGAATAATAAGTTGAAAAGGTGCGGATTGAGAGACCGGGTTTGAGAAGGAAGAGAACGAAAATTGAGACTCGACGAAAGTAACGTGACAAGAGATATAAACTTTGTGAGAGGTGGGTTCGAGACAAAGGTAGCCTTTGTGATTTGGATTGGGGCCTAAGAAGACACACGCAAGAGACTTTGGTTGAAGCTTGTGTTGGTTGAAGGGATGAAGAAGTGGAAAACAAAGACAGCTAAAAACACGAAGGGAGAGGTAAGGTGGGAGTTTGTGGAACAAACACTCGAAAGGGGACTTGTGGTTTAAGATTGGAGTAGGAAGGAAATTGATTAGACTTGTAGCTGTGATAAAGGCATAAAACTAGAAACGTTGAGGAACTGAAGAATGGAAAAGAAGGGAGAGACCAGTCTCAACCACATGACGGTTATTGCGTTATACCCGACCATTTTGATTTGGGGTATACGGACAAGAAATACGATGCTGAATGCCCAGAGATTTAAACAGAGGGGTAAGAGACTGAAATTCACCACCCAGTCCGATTGGATACTTTTGATTTTAAGAGAGAATTGAGTAAGGACAAAATGATAAAAGTTTACAAAAATATTGTAGACTTCGCTTTTTATTTTTAGTGGAAAAAACCAAGTGAAATGAGTACAGTCGATAATAAAGAGAACAAAATATCGGGCACCAGTGTGAGTTAATCGGGGAGGGGCCCCACACATCGTATGTACAACATCGAATGGAAAATGAGCATGTGATTGCAAAATTGGATAAAGAAGCTGATGACATTTACTCATTTAACAAGGGGTACAAGTTTCACACAAAATATTGTCATAATTGAGATTACAAGCAGTAAAAACTTTTTGAAGCACCCATGGAGAAGGATGTCCCAGCCGACGATGCCAGATGGTGGCTGGAGGAGATAGAACCTGGAAGCCGAGCAACAAGAGAACAAAAGGAAGAGGCGGAGGGAGTACGGTAGAGTTCATCATGGAGTTCACAACTGAGGAGGAGTCAGTGAGAAAGCCGATCCTTAACAAGAAAATAAGAGGAATGAAATTCAACATAGGCAGAATTGTCTTGGCATAATTTAGAGACACTCAAAAGATTGTGCGAAAAGTGAGGAGTGTGATAAACAGAATTTAACGACAGTGAGCGGCCAAAAGCCGGAAGAATAGATGAACCAGAAAGATACTGAGGGTGAGTGAGCTTATTGGACGACTGCAGAAAGTGATGGGTGGCATCGGAGTCCATAACCAGAAGATGCTAGTTGACTGCAGAAAGTGATGGGTGGCATCGGAGTCCATAACCAGAAGATGCTGAGGGTGAGTGAGCCTATTGGACGACTGCAGAAAGTGATGGGTGGCATCGGAGTCCATAACCTAGGAGGGGGTCGGCGAGGAGGAGACCGGAGTTGGGAGGAGGCCTGTCGGGTTGGGCGAAGATGCAGGGGAGAAAGGCTAAAAACCGAGGGAGGGGTAAAATAGGGGTTGGGTCGGGTCGATAGAAGAGTGGGTCAGGTGAGGATCGGATTGGGTATGGGTTTGGGTCTGGTCAAGAGAGAAAGAGGTGAGGTGGGCCTGTGCTTGGGCTTGGGCTTGGGCTTGGGCCGACAGATGGGCCTGTTGGGCCGCAGAGGAAAGGAAATAACATTTGAGGGCCTAATGGCCCAACCGATTGCAGATTTGGCACTGGGCCGGAACTTCTGGTTGGACCGAGGATGCCATGGGCCGGTTGGGCTCGGTGGAAGCTGCGAGCCGGGTCCATTGAAAGAAAAGTCGGTCTGTGAGCTGGGCCAAAAGGAGGCATTAGGTCGAGGACTCCAGATGGGGCGAGGAGATCGCTGAAACATAGTGTTGGCCTGAAGCTGAGGCGGCGTCGGTAGAGCAACGACGAGACGTTGTTTCTCCAGTCGGAAGTCGTAACTTTGGAAAAGGCTAAAAATTTCTTCAATCGGTGGCTGGTCGGAGCGATTGGTAACAGAGGTCACGAAGGGGTTGTACTCACTGCCCGAACCGCCCAAAAAGTAAAGAAGTTGATCTTGATAAGGGACACTTTGGCCGATTCCAGTAAGAGGTAACGCCCCGAGTTATCTGAACCCGACTCGTTACTCAAAAGCCCGTACATGACTAAGAAATTTCATCCGTATTTTAAAAGATTCTCTCAACAATCGACTCTTGACATAAGTTAGAATCCAAAAATAAATAAACGTTTAAAACTTGCAGCGAAAATCATTTGGACAATAATAGAGATAAGCAAAACTGTGAAAAACATCGCTTGGATAATCGTTCGGAATGTTAAGAGTTAATCGGCCAAAAAGAAATAGAGGTTTAAATCGTGAAATAGTTAAGAAGTCACAGAAGTTAAATTCATCTGCCGATGAATAAAGTCAACGGAAAAGAATGAAACAGGAAATAGAAGGCTTCTTCCGGTGACTAAACGACAAAGTCCTCCTACATCTACCGATGACGTCAGCACGCATCTGCCGATGAGTTTGCTGAGACATCATCCGATGGACTTAAACCTACACCTTCCGATTGAGTAAACTGCATACGCCGATCACTAAACGACAAACTCTCTACTTATATCTTCCGATAAACAACTTAACTATAACCCGACATCTTCCGATAGACTTCATCTACCGATAGTGAATAGAACGACGACTTGACATCTGCCGGTAGACTTCATCTACCGATAGTGAACAAAACAACATCTTCCGATAAAGCAAGCTACATATACCGATCACTAAACGACAAATTTCGTTCTGTATCATCCGATGGCTTCCACTGAAGACATCTTCCGATAACTTTACTAAAACATCATTCGATGACTTTACTAAAGACATCTTCCGATAGACGACATAACTATAACTCGACATCTACCGATAGACATCATCTACCGATAGGGAGCAGAGCGACATACCCACAACTCCTTGCTATACAACACAACTCTAACTACAGAAGAGAATCTACTTACATTACTGAAATCATTCAAATACCATTCTAACCAATGCATTACCCAAAACAATTCAGCAAGTGCTAACATCAAATCTCAGCAGAATACTATTATCAGAAAAGACAACTCAAAACATTTTCAAAACTTTGAAACAACTATTGTCATGAGAACTCAACCTATTCAAATCGAGACATTGCCAACTACACCTTTACTCCAACAGACATCAGTTAAACCGCCTCATCAAGTACCAGATCCGTGGCATGAGTATGCACCCCCAACCAATCTATCCCTCAATGAACTCAGAGGATTCACCTGCTGTCACTTCTTCACCTACATCACAAAACTCATCTATTAGCCTAATGCTAAGCAAGTAAAGCAGTAATGAAATGATATGCTGAAACATAAATTCCTAAACATGCAAATTTCTACTTTCTCATCTTAGTTGCATTCACATACGTTCATAAGCTGATCTGATCCCTCGGTTCCCTTGGGAAGTGGATCAATTTTTCCAATGTTATACATCCTCTACTCAATTAAGGGGCGGATAAATTCCCTTAATAGCTGATCTGATCCCTCTGTTCCCTTGGGAGTGGGATCAATTCTCCCAATGTTATAAATCCCTTCATAAGTTAAGGGGTGGATTAGTTCCCTTAATAGTTTCTCTGTCACATTCAGTTCATACCTTATCGTTCTTACATGGAAATTCATTTTCGTAATCTTTCAAAAACACGATGCATGACATACAAAATCATTCCCAAAATACATAACCCTACTGTTTTGTGATGTAGGCCCGAAGACACATGCATACTTTACTTACCTGGTCTTCTGAATGGTTTGGTTGAAATCTCCTCCGGGAATTAGGTCGAACCTAAATCTATAAACCGATCATTAATTAAACATTCACTAAACTTCATCCTATTCAACCAGAGACCTAAGGAAACTAATCGAGAACTCTGGTCATAATGCATTCCCGATACTGCACTAAACTAAAACTGACACTCATCTATAGCATCCTCGAAACCCTCGCATTGGACTCCCTCGGCTATCTAACTGCTAAAATATAAGAAATGGGGAAAATTTACTTAGATAGGAGAAGAGTCTGGTGGAAGATTCGTCGAGAGCTCCGTTGAGCTTGAGCTGGACACCGAAAAGGAATAAATGAAGAAACAGTGGCGGCTACAGTGCATAAATCTCTAAACCCCTTCCCTTAAATAGGTCATCTACTTTTAAATTGTCATATTTACATAAATGCCCTCGCTTAGTCACTCATTAACCTAACCAATAACTCTCCCAATTCTTCCATGAAATTGCACATCATTAATGGATAAGTTAAATTCGGTTTAATTGAAACCGGGTACTACAATCTACCCTCCTTAAAAGAATTTTGTCCTCAAAATTCAGTATCTGAATAATTCTGGATGTTGGTCCAACATGTCTTGCTGGCGCTCCCAAGTTGTCTCCTCAATGTTCTGGTTATGCCATAAGACTTTTACCAGTGGAACTTCTTTGTTGCGTAATACCTTTACTGCATAATCTAAGATTTTTACTGGTTTCTCCTCATAAGTAAGAGTAGGAAGAACTTCAATGCTCTGCTGTTCCATCATCTGTGAAGGATCTCTAACACATTTCTTTAGCATGGAAACATGAAACACATTATGAATTCCCTCCAGAGAGGCTGGTAACTGAAGTTGATATGCTGACTTCCCAATCTTTTTCACGATTTGGAAAGGTCCAATATATCTGGGGTTCAACTTGCCTCTTTTCCCAAATCTCACAACTCCTTTGAAAGGTGACACCTTAAGAAAAACTTCAGTACCTACTTCAAATTCCAGTTCTCTTCGTCTTTTGTCTGCATAGCTTTTCTGCAGGCTTTGCGCTGTTAAGATTCTTTGTCGGATAAGAGCAATATTCTCCACTGTCTGCTGCACAATGTCAGGACCAATCAATTGTGCTTCTCCAACCTCATCCCAATATAATGGAGATCTGCACATTCGTCCATATAATGCCTCGTATGGGGTCATGCCTATGGTTGCCTGAAAACTACTGTTATAAGAGAATTCTACTAAGGGTAGGTACTTGCTCCAGGAACCTTGAAAGTCTAGCACACATGCACGAAGCATATCCTCTAATGTTTGGATGGTCCTTTCGGACTGTCCATCAGTTTGAGGGTGAAAAGCTGTGCTAAAACTAAGCTGTGTTCCCATAGCCTTGTGCAAACTCTTCCAAAACTTAGAGGTGAATCTAGTGTCTCGGTCTGAAACTATGGTACAAGAAACTCCATGCAATCTAACAATCTCTTGCATGTACAATTCAGCAAGCTGATCCATTGTAAGTCATCTTAATTGGCAGAAAATGAGCAGATTTGGTTAGACGGTCAACTATAACCCAAATTGCATCATGTCCCCTTGCTGTTCTAGGTAATCCTAAAACGAAATCCATCGTTATTTGTTCCCATTTCCATTCGAGAACTGGTAAGGGTTGTAACATTCCAGCAGGCCTCTGATGTTCAGCTTTGACTATCTGGCAAATTAGACAGGACTCCACATACTCCGCCACACTTCTTTTCATACCTGGCCACCAATAACGTTGCTTGAGATCTCTGTACATTTTTGTACTCCCGGGATGAACAGAGAGTCTAGAAGAATGTGCCTCAGATAGGATTCCCTTCCTAAGTTCAGTATCAGCTGGGACAAACCATCTGTTCCGAAACTTGAGAATTCCATCAACTGAGTAGTTGAAATCTGACTTTTCAGTAGAATCCATGCACAACTTATACTTATTGCATTCAGTGTCATTCATTTGAACTTCCTTTATTTTCTCCAAAATGGTAGGCCTTAAAGATATGGCCGAAAGCATAGCTGTCATAATAGACACAGCTTCCAGGTTAAATCTTTGGAATTCTGTCTCTAAAGCTATCGGTATGTCTAGAGTCAATGCAGAGACTGAAGGGGTCACTCTACTCAAAGCATCAGCCACTACATTCGCCTTGCCAGGGTGGTACTTAATCTCAAAATCATAATCTTTGACAAACTCTAACCACCTACGTTGCCTCATATTCAGTTCCTTTTGCGTGAAAATGTATTTTAGACTTTTATGATCCGAAAATATCTCACAAGTTTGTCCATACAGATAGTGTCTCCAAATCTTTAATGCAAAGACCACAGCAGCTAATTCTAAATCATGGGTAGGGTAATTCTTTTCATATACTTTTAACTGCCTAGAGGCATAAGCTATCACCTTTCCATCTTGCATCAACACACAACCTAGTCCAATTTTGGAAGCATCACAATGAGAAACAGAGTTCTCTGATATGAACAGTAGAAAGAAGAGAAAAATGAAAACGAAGGAGAAGAAGGAGAAGAAGAAGAAGGAGGTGGTAATTAATGCTTTAGATGATCATTTGAAAGATAACGTTTTACATGTATATAACCAAGGCAGTAAGAAACTGAAAATGAATAGTAAAATGAAACTAAAAATGAATAGTTCTAATTGTGTTCTAATAACTTTATTTTTCCTTCTATGAAAATATTGTGTTATTGAATTTCAGCTGATGATATCATTGATCAGGAAATGAAATCGGTGTTTACAAAAAATCCAGAGTGAGCTGTTCTACGATTCTGCTTTGGCTAGCCCAAAAAATGGGTTTCAACTGAATTTGTTTGCAGAGACGGGGGAGAAAGAGAGGAGAGAGAGTGTGTCGATGGTAGGTGAAATGGAGGGAGATTAAAATTTTATTTATGGAACTTACCCTAAGTTGTCCATTTATAACATGATGGGCCTCAAGGTGCATTATTCACAAGGGCTCGGATCGAGAAACTAACCATCTACATTAGTTTTCTCTAAATTATAGGAAAACATTCCGATAAAAGCTTGAAGAAGGAGGCCGCAAATCTCATCTATAGACGAAGACTAGCTCATGGATTTAATAAAGGGAGAGGTGGACTTAATGCGAGGCCAAGTCTTGGAGAAGGAGGCTACCTCAGAAGAGGGAATCAAATTTCCTATTGTGAATCGGTCATCTAGCCATTTGTGGGCTAACGCACCATCAAATTTCCTTAGTGTGACCCGAATTCTAGTTGGGCCGGGTCGGGCCCGTATATCAATATTAGGGTTTTACGTTTTCTCTATATATTGATATTTGAGTCACAAAACTCATTGTACTGAATTTGATATTAGTGATTCTCTCCTCTACCCGTGGTTTTTTCCCTTCTAAGGTTTCCACGTAAAATTCAGTTTTCATTATTTTCTCATTTTCTTTTTCGGTTTCAATTTTTCAACAATTGGTATCAGAGTTTCAGGTTGAAGGTTTCGAAAAATCAGGTTTACATTTTTTTGAAGGTATCAAACGAATTTTTTGGGTTTGCAATTTCGGTGGAAATTTGTAGTTTTTGGGAAAACGAATTTGAAATAAAAAAAAAAGGAAAGAAAAGGAAAAACGTTGTTTTTCTTTAGAGCGAAAAGGAGAAACGTTGGTCGCCATCGAAAAGAAACCAATCACTCGTCACCGATCGCAAAGAGCAGACATACCACAGAAACTGCCGTCCGTCGTCGGTGAAGAAGAACGGAAAGCAGCAACCCTAGGAGAGGGAAGTTGCCATCGTCGGTCAGGAGAGAGCGAATTACTACGCGCTAGATTGAAGCGCGGCTACCATCCGAGTAGAAGAAGCCGCCGTTTTGCTCTACCGTACATCGTCGTCGCCGTCAACATAAATCGCCACTAATCGTGAAGAACCAACATTTTTTCGATTGTTCTCTGTTGTGTTTGTGCTAAGTCGAAAAGGGAGCAGAGAAACAAAAAAAAAAGAATTTTTATTCCCCTCGCTGCTATGCGCCACACCTTCTTCAACAGAGAAGAGTTGAAGTTTCAAGGGAATTCAACAATTCCTTGTTGCCCTTGACCGTGGAGAAAGAGAATCTTTGGCTTTGTGAAGATTTGTTCTGAAATTTTTCAAGGTACTAGTTTTAGGTTGGAATATCGTTTTTGGACTTCAAAATTTGGATTATTTTGGAGGGTGAGAATATCTTAATTTTGGGCACATTGGTTTAGAATATTTTTTGAAGATTTATTCTGATAGTTTCTGGAAGCTGTTTTTGGGTATCATAGAAAGTAATCCGAGCAGAATGGTCACGTTGAACGGCTCCAACTATCATGTGTGGAAAGGGAAGATGGAGGATCTTCTCTATGTGAAAGATTATTATCTGCCTGTGTTTGCTGGTGCGAAGCCAGCAGCTAAGTCTGACGTCAAATGAGAATTGTGTTATCGTCAAGTGTGTGGTTACATTCGGCAATGGGTAGATGATAATGTCTTCAACCATGCCAGTGAGGAAAAGAATGCTCAGAGCTTGTGGAAAAAGCTTGAGGAGTTGTATACTCGGAAGACCAGCAACAACAAATTATTTTTGATCAAACAGCTTTTAGGGTTGCAGTACCAGAATGTAAAGACAATGACCGATCACCTGAATACATTCCAGGGAATCATAAATCAGTTGGCTGGAATGAAAATCAAGTTTGATGAAGAGGTTCAAGGATTGATGCTTCTTGGTACTTTACCGGACTTGTGGGAGACATTCAGAATGTCATTGTCAAACTCTGCCCAAGATGGTATGGCTATGGATATAGTCAAGAGCAGTGTTCTGAACGAGAAGATGAGAAGAAAGTCGACGGGTTCTTCTTCAGAGTCAGACATCCTATTCACTGAAAACATGGGGAAGAGTAAAAAAAAAAGGTCCGGGCAACAGAAATAGAAGTCAGAGCAAGTCAGGAAAACACGCTAACTTATAGTGTTATCATTGTGGCAAGAAGGGACACATAAAGAGCTTTTATCAAAAGCTACTTCTGGAGAATTCGAATTCCAAAGAATGGAAAAGAATACTGAACAGGGTGATGTAGTAAATCTTGCTTGCCAAGATACGAGTAGGGTGATCGATAGTGGCGCTTCAATACATGCCACTTCGTGGAGGAATTTCTTCACGTCCTACACTTCAGGTGATTTCGAAAGTGTTCGGATGAGAAATAATGGCGTTGCAAAAGTCATTGGTATGAGAGACGTGCGTTTGGAGACCAACATCGGCAACACCCTAGTTTTGAGAGGTGTGAAGCACATCCCCGATATCCGCAAGAATTTGGTCTCGACTGGCAAGTTCGACGACGAAGGGTTTGACAACACCTTTCGTGATGGAAAATGGAAGCTTACTAGAGGTTCATTGATCATGGCGATAGGAGAAAAATACTCCTCATTAACGAAGATCGCGGATTCCACAATCAATGTGGTGGGTAATTGTAACACCCGGCTTTACGGGATTTTATTTATTCCAATATAAGTGGCATTTTTGTAAATATGTCAAATTGAGTCCGTTTGGCCAACGAAAAGTTTTAATGGAGCCCTAACAATAAATTGGAATTTATGGTGAAATAAGGAAATTTGGAGAAACCAAATTGATGATTAAATAACGAAATAAATAGGAAAACAAATAGAAAACAAGTAGAAGGGCAAATTGGTAATTTGACAAGCCAATTTTTAATAAAATCACAAATCCCTCCATTTTTCTCAACACTTACACGATTCTCTTTCTCTCCTTCTCCTCGCGTGACTTTTCTCCTCCCGTGAGTTCCTCTCCTCTCCGGCGACGAAACTCCTCCTCCCACGACTCGATCCTTCACGTTTCTACTCCGTCTTTGCTCTTTGGGTAAGAATCTATAGTTTTGGAGTTTTAGGTTTTGAGTTCTTGAGTTTAAAACGTTAGCGTTCGTTTAGAATTTTCGTTAAAAACGTGGATTGAGGTTTGAAATTGATAGGTTTAGCGTAGCTATGCCTCTAATTGATATATCGGTGGTTATTGGTTGTAGTTAGACAATTTATTGACGAATATTAGGGTTTTGAAGGTTTTGAGCTTTGGAAAACTCTATTAATGGAGGTTTAGAAATTCACGAGCATAAATTGCTCGATAAAATACCTCAGTGAGTTAGAATAGAATTTTAGGAAATTTCCTTTAGCTAGGGGTTTGTAGTTTTCGAAACTCAATAGTTTAGACTCAATTTTTTAACGACAAATGTTGTGAATTGCCTGTAGCAATCGGTAATTGTCTAACTTGATATTCTTAATAGCTACATTTTTGTGACTTTTATTTTATGGAACTAAGTGAATTTGATTGGTTGCTCAATTAGGTTAAAGTTGGTTAGTCAAGGGCAAATGCGTAATTTGCAAAGATTAGTGTATAAAAGCGGTTAGCTAAGGGTTTTAACCGCCACTGTTTCATTTCCTCATTTGGTATTCAGCTTGGTCAACAGATCTTCTCTCGGTGATTTTCCTGCCTGATTCTTCTTAAGCTTAGGTGAGTTCTTCTTTGAGTTCTTCTTGCTGATGGTTTAGGATGAATATAGAATATGCATTTGATGATTTTCTTACGGTAGAATGAGTGTTCTAGGAATGCTATGAGTGAGAGCTGAGTTTGGGTTTTGTGATGAATCGGGAATGTTCAAGGAACTGAACTTCCAACTAGTTTCTTCAGACTTCTGGATAGCCTAGAATGAGGTTTAGTGAAGATCTAATCGATACTCTGTCTATGGTTTTAGGTTCGAGTAAGCTCTCGGAGTAGCCTTCCACCAAACTTTTCCAGGAGACCAGGTAAGTAGAGTATGTGTGTGCCTTCGGGCCTACATCACAAAACAGTAGGGTTTATGTGTGTTTATGAATGTTTTTCAGTATGTCATGCATCATGTTTTATTGAATGAGAACGAAAATGAATTTACATGTAAAGGCATGGTGAGATATGGACAGATTGTATCAGATCAGCTATTAAGGGAACTAATTCATCCCTTAATCTAGTAGAGGATTTATACTTTAGGAAAACTGATCCACTTCCCATCGTACAGAGGGATCAGATCAGCTATTAAGGGAACTAATATGCCCCTTAATCTAATAGAGGATTTATACTTTGGGAAAACCGATCCACTTCCCATCGTACAGAAGGGTCAGATCATAGAAACGAATACAAAAGCAACTGAGATGTGAAAGTAGAAACTACATGATTAGGATTTATGAATTTAGTATTTCATTCATATTTGCTCTACTTATTTAGCATTAGGCTAATAGATGAGTTTTGTGATGTAGGTGCTGAGTTTCTAACAGGTGATTCTGAGTTTACAGAAGAATAGGCAAAGTTGATGGAGCACATCTATGCCGCGGTTTGGTGCACTGATGAGGCAGTTTAACAAATGTCAGTATTTGTAGTCTCAGTGGACAAGTGTGTTGTTGAAATGTGCTGAAGATTTTAATGACAGTAGTAGTTTTAATGTTTTGACATGTTTTGGGATTATCCTGACTATGAAAACGCGATTGGTTTATTTGTAGCTTGCTATTCTGGATTTTTAGAAAGTTGTGGTTTTAAGTTGTTTTGAATGATTGCAGTAAAATTTATAAGTTCTTTTAGTAGGCAGAGTTGTCCGATAGTTTAGAGTGTAAATGCTAATATGGTTCTGCGTCGTTCGGCAGATGTCGAATGGCAGAGATCAATCGGCAGATGTTGAGTATTACTGTTGATCGGCAGATGCTGTCGTTCGACATAAGTCAAAGTCAATCGGTAGATGTTGAGTATTACTGTTGATTGGCAGATGCTGTCGTTTGACAGAAGTCAAAGTCAATCGGTAGATGTTTAGTATTACTGTTGATCGGCAGATGCTGTTGTTCAACAGAAGTCAAAGTCAATCGGTAGATGTCGAGTGTTACTGTTAAGCGGTAGATGTGGGTAGTAAATTTTGTCATTTTGTGACCGGTGGATGTGAGTAGTAGATTTTGTCGTTTTGTGATCGGTGGATGTGAGTAGTAGATTTTTTCGTTTTGTGATCGGTGGATTTGATCGGTGGATGTGGGTAGTAATTTGGTTTTGTGATTGGTGGATGTGAGCGGTAGAATGTCGTTTTGTGATCGGTGGATGTGGGTAGTAAATTTTGTCGTTTTGTGATCGGTGGATGTGGGTAGTAAATTTTGTCGTTTTGTGATCGGTGGATGTGGGTAGTAAATTTTGTCGTTTTGTGATCGGTGGATGTGGGTAGTAAATTTTGTCGTTTTGTGATCGGTGGATGTGGGTAGTAAATTTTGTCGTTTTGTGATCGGTGGATGTGGGTAGTAAATTTTGTCGTTTTGTGATCGGTGGATGTGGGTAGTAAATTTTGTCGTTTTGTGATCGGTGGATGTGGGTAGTAAATTTTGTCGTTTTGTGATCGGTGGATGTGGGTAGTAAATTTTGTCGTTTTGTGATCGGTGGATGTGGGTAGTAAATTTTGTCGTTTTGTGATCGGTGGATGTGGGTAGTAAATTTTGTCGTTTTGTGATCGGTGGATGTGGGTAGTAAATTTTGTCGTTTTGTGACCGGTGGATGTGAGTAGTAGATTTTGTCGTTTTGTGATCGGTGGAAAGGTTAAATTTTGACCGTCGAGTGAAGTTTTTAAAATCTTTCCAGATTGTCTTAGTTTTGTTCAGCGTTATGAGTAGCGAATCGAATTTATAAAATTCTGGGCGTTACATTACCATAGGTAAACAACGCTCGTGGACGGAGCTTGAAATTGCAATGGACGCGAGGTAAGTCTTTGTGATTTGTTTGGCCGATTGGCCTACACCATAAGAAATGTCGATCGAGGAATTGGAGATACTTGTTGTGTTGGGTAATTATATTGGGTAGTTAGTTAGTTATGTTGTTGAATGTATAAGTTTATTGTTTGTTGTGCTTTGTTTTCGTTATGTCATTGTACACGTGCACGCAATCATGGTTTTATGAAAAAGCACGAAAAAATGAATTTCCATGCATGTTTTTTTTACAAAACAGAAAAAGATAACGAAAAGGTAAATGAATGTAATGATGGTCACGTCGGAGGCAGTGGTTCAGACATGGCTGTCGGATAAAGCATGTTTTCCCCCAGTTAGATACGAGGGGCTATCCAATCGTCGGATGTGCTGCTTCTATCTAGCGAGAGTGAAGCCCCGGTGACATAAATGAAATGAATAGCGAAAAGGTAGGATGCATGTTTTACGAACTGCATACGCATAGCATTCACGTGCATTCACGTAGACTTACTGAGCCTCTAGCTCATATTTTAATTCTATGGTGTAGGTGATTTTGAGACAGGTGAGGACGACGTTCCCCCGCCCGAAGTATGAGCACGTTGAAGGAGAATGACCCGTGGGAGTGCACTGGCAGTTGGTGCAAATTCTGACCCGTGGGGACGTAAGTAAGTTTTTGGGATTTTGATAGATAGAAATGTAAGAAAAAAATTGTATAGATAACTTATTTTAGGACGTTTGGTGTTTGGATAGGAAATGTATAGCATTTTGTCGCGTTTTGATATTTTCAAATAAAGGGAATTGTTCAATTTTTAAACGGAACCACGCGGTTCGTTTTTATGAAATTCGGTTATGTTTTAAATGAGTTTTGAGTCGGTAAACAGGTGATTGGCAGAGTGTGAATTGTATGTGGGTGGTAGTGTTGTTATGTTGAAGGTTGTTATGAAATGTTTAGAGGTGATTTGATGAGAGAAAAATGGTGAAGTGTTTAAACGTGATTGTGCAGGGAAATTGAAGGGAGAAAGGAGGAGAAGGAAGAAGAGGCAGCTCTCTGAAAAATTGGGATTCCAGAGAGCTTGCCGATCAATCGCCAGGGAGGGCGATCGATCGGCCCTCTTTGGTCATGCTCTGGAAGAAATTCCGGAGCGTGTGCCGATCGATCGCCCACAGAGGTGATCGATCGTAGGGGCGATCGATCGCCGTTATGTGGGGTGATCGATCGCCCCTCTATATTTTGGTTCAGCCAATCGATCGGCTAAAATGGCCGATCGATCGGCCATGCATTTCATGGGCGAAATGCCCTGTTTTCCCTCAGTTCAATTGGCCGATGTTTTATCTGTGTTTTAATGTTTTCTTCAAATGATTTTTCAAGTTAATTTAAACGAATTAGACTTTGGTTTAACGCTTTAAAAGTTGAAATTTATGTGGTGTATAAAAGAATTTTTTTTTTTGCGGGAAATTAAGGGTAAAGAATTAGGGTCACTACAGTAATAAGACTGAGAAGTTAGTGAATTCATCATCTAAGAGAAAGGTTGAGAAGACTCGAAAGAAGTCAAGTTCTTAGGTGAAGTTCAGGTTGGGATATGAAGGTACATCAGAGCCAGTGAATCAGCCTATTACAGATGTTCAATCACTAGTTTCAGTTTCATGTCAGAGTGGTATCGTCAAAGGCAGAACCATGTGGAAGGTTAAAACTTCGGGGCGATATGGTGAAACTAAGGATTATGGGTTGAAAGTGCACACCTGTGAAAATGGTTAAGATATGTTGACGAAGGCTTTGCCGAAGGAGACGCTCAAAGCTTGTTGGCGAAGAGCAGGCTTATTACAGCCCACCACATGAGCCAGCCCAACAGGGGCTTTTGTGGTGGAGGAGCTTATTTTTAATGGGGTTTTGTAGATTTGTTTTCTTGCACCAGAATTTCTTTGAAGGTGGAGATTGTCAAAGTTCAGTGTTATTCGCTTTGGGTTTGACCGAGTATCTCGTTGGATCTCTCATGTAAAATTCGTGTTAAGGTGGAGATTGTTAGAATTTAGTGTGACTCGAATTCTAGTTGGGCTAGGTCGGGCCCGTATATCAATATTAGGGTTTTACGTTTTCTCTATATATTGATGCTTGAGTCGTAAAACTCATTGTACCGAATTTAATATTAGTGATTATCTCCTCTGCCCTTGGTTTTTTCCCTTCTAGGGTTTCCACATAAAATTCAGTGTCTATTATTTTCTCATTTTCTTTTTCAGTTTCGCATTCGATTTTTCAACCGAAAGACCAATCTTTAATCTACCTTCAATAAATATTTGTGTTTTATTTAGTTTTTGACTTATGTTTATTTTTGTTGAACTTTTAGTTGTAAGCCCACTCAACTTGTCCTAAAAGCCGAGTAGGTAGTTGTTTTTTTTTTTTTTTTTTATGAGCTTTTAAAACATCTTTCTTAGGATAAACTATGAGCCTTAAATGGTAACAAGAAGGAAGATCAGACAAAACTCAATAGGCAAGTAAAAGCCCCAAAGCTTTTGTACCATTTGAAGACACTAAGGAGCTCAAACCCAAGTGCATTTCTGTCATCATGCGCTTAGTCTCTTGGCCATATTCTAGAAGACTTCATTCAAGTGAAAAGACTAGAGCAATGTCATTGGTAAGATGAAAGAGTCATTGGAAAGTCATGTGGAGCCAAGTGGAAAGGTGCAAATCGAAGAGTTGTTCTCACCTAACATATTTAATCATTTAAAGGTCATTTTTGTAATAACCCCTCCATAGGTAGACCTACAAAATTTTAGTTTAAAAAGGCCTCTAGGCTATTGTTGTTGGAGCTTTGATGAATTATTAATTTGTTTTTTTGTTTGGACATTCCATACACAAAGTTCACAACTCACTAGCATGTTACCATCCTTGTTGTTTTTGTATTAAAAGTTGGGCTTGATTTTTGTTAGTTTGAATCAATTCCTCCCACTATTGTTTTTTTTTTTTTCCTTGTCTTCCTTAAAGTGAACTTTTCAGCAAAAGAACAACAAATTTTGTCAAGTGAATGACAATTGTTTGCTCTGCAAATGAACTACAATAGAAAGAAACACATAATGTTGCCTTTAATATCTTGTAAATGTTGTTTAAATTATTGTCACGTATAGTTATTTGTAAATATTCTTAATTGTTTTACCACTTTTTCAAATAATGTATACCTTATTTTTATTTTTTAATATAAATTTTTATATATATCTAACTATTTGATATGAAAAAATCTACTAATTATTGCTTATGTCGCCGCCTAGTACCTTAAAATGATATTTTGATTTCGAATTTCTTGTAATTTTTAATTAATTTAAAATTAAAATATTTAAATTTATTATTGGCTAACATTAATTATTCTACATTAAATGCATTAATTCTTCACTTTCTGAGCAGATATTTTTTTAAATTTTCTTTAATAATTTTTAAACAACTTTTTATTTTCTTCTAATAGTTTGTTTAATTTTTTTAAAAGGCAATTGTTTTCAATATTAATATATGATTCTCTCTCTCTTAATGAATTCGTAAAAGGAATTAATCAATTTCTAACTTTTGAGTCTCTCAGTGTAGTTTCTTCTAATAGTTTTTTTAAAACTGTTTTCATAATTAATTGATGATTTCCTCTTTTTTATCTTTCCCTCTCTCTTAATGAATTCGTTAAAGGAAATAATGAATTTCTGTCTTTTGAGTCTCTATAAAAAACTGTTTTTATAATTAATTGATGATTCTCTCTCTTATCTTTCCCTCTCTCCTAATGGATTTGTAAAACCAAGTAATAAATTCGGACCTTTTGATCTTCTGGTTTCCTTGATCAAAGATTCAAAGAATCATCAATGGCGTCTTAGGGTTATCGTACAGCTATTCCAGTCTCTTCGTTCTCCATCTTCTTTCTCTACTAATTTTTAATTTCTTTTAATCTTTAATTAATTCAAAATTAAAATATTAAAATTTATGTTGGTCGACATTAATTATTCTGCATTATAGCTATTCTATTACTGCTCATATAATTAAAAGGCCATTTTTTTTTTAATAACTCTTTTGTAATGGGAACATCAATGGCCTCTCCCTTTGCCTTATTTCTTTCTAGTTCCTTCACCCACTTTCTCCTCCTTTTTGATATTCTTGAGGGTTTTTCTTTAATGATCATCAATGGCCGTGTTGTTTACGTTCTCGTCTTTTAAGTTCTCACACTCATTTTCTTCCCCTTTATCCATTAGTAGCAACACGAGCAGATAGACGGACACAAATAGGTCTGATTCCGCTTGTGATCTTTTGGATTCTTTGAGATATGTAATTATAATGAATTGTTTTGTAAAAATGACGTAACAAATTATGATAAATCGTGAAAGTATTAAAAAATCACAAAATTTTTCAGAATTTATTCCCATGATATGATGATATGTGGTAAAAAATTTTAAAAATTTGATACTATTTAATCATTTAAAGGTCATTTTTGTAATAACCCCTCCATAGGTAGACCTACAAAATTTTAGTTTAAAAAGGCCTCTAGGCTATTGTTGTTGGAGCTTTGATGAATTATTAATTTGTTTTTTTTGTTTGGACATTCCATACACAAAGTTCACAACTCACTAGCATGTTACCATCCTTGTTGTTTTTGTATTAAAAGTTGGGCTTGATTTTTGTTAGTTTGAATCAATTCCTCCCACTATTGTTTTTTTTTTTTTTCCTTGTCTTCCTTAAAGTGAACTTTTCAACAAAAGAACAACAAATTTTGTCAAGTGAATGACAATTGTTTGCTCTGCAAATGAACTACAATAGAAAGAAAACACATAATGTTGCCTTTAATATCTTGTAATGTTGTTTAAATTATTGTCACGTATAGTATTTGTAAATATTCTTAATTGTTTTACCACTTTTTCAAATAATGTATACCTTATTTTTATTTTTTAATATAAATTTTTATATATATCTAACTATTTGATATGAAAAAATCTACTAATTATTGCTTATGTCGCCGCCTAGTACCTTAAAATGATATTTTGATTTCGAATTTCTTGTAATTTTTAATTAATTAAAATTAAAATATTTAAATTTATTATTGGCTAACATTAATTATTCTACATTAAATGCATTAATTCTTCACTTTCTGAGCAGATATTTTTTTAAATTTTCTTTTAATAATTTTTTAAACAACTTTTTATTTTCTTCTAATAGTTTGTTTAATTTTTTTAAAAGGCAATTGTTTTCAATATTAATATATGATTCTCTCTCTCTTAATGAATTCGTAAAAGGAATTAATCAATTTCTAACTTTTGAGTCTCTCAGTGTAGTTTCTTCTAATAGTTTTTTTAAAACTGTTTTCATAATTAATTGATGATTTCCTCTTTTTATCTTTCCCTCTCTCTTACTGAATTCGTTAAAGGAAATAATGAATTTCTGTCTTTTGAGTCTCTATAAAAAACTGTTTTTATAATTAATTGATGATTCTCTCTCTTATCTTTCCCTCTCTCCTAATGGATTTGTAAAACCAAGTAATAAATTCGGACCTTTTGATCTTCTGGTTTCCTTGATCAAAGAATCACAGAATCATCAATGGCGTCTTAGGGTTATCGTACAGCTATTCCAGTCTCTTCGTTCTCCATCTTCTTTCTCTACTAATTTTTAATTTCTTTTAATCTTTAATTAATTCAAAATTAAAATATTAAAATTTATGTTGGTCGACATTAATTATTCTGCATTAAAGCTATTCTATTACTGCTCATATAATTAAAAGGCCATTTTTTTTTTAATAACTCTTTTGTAATGGGAACATCAATGGCCTCTCCCTTTGCCTTATTTCTTTCTAGTTCCTTCACCCACTTTCTCCTCCTTTTTTGATATTCTTGAGGGTTTTTCTTTAATGATCATCAATGGCCGTGTTGTTTACGTTCTCGTCTTTTAAGTTCTCACACTCATTTTCTTCCCCTTTATCCATTAGTAGCAACACGAGCAGATAGACGGACACAAATAGGTCTGATTCCGCTTGTGATCTTTTGGATTCTTTGAGATATGTAATTATAATGAATTGTTTTGTAAAAATGACGTAACAAATTATGATAAATCGTGAAAGTATTAAAAAATCACAAAATTTTTCAGAATTTATTCCCATGATATGATGATATGTGGTAAAAAATTTTAAAAAAATTTGATACTATTTAATATATTTTCTGAAAAAAAATACTAATATTTTGAAGATTCTATTCGAGAACTGGAGCTCGTTCCCAAGAGGTCTATTTTTAAAAAAGATACAATGGGGAATGAACTCCCGCTAAAGTTGTTTTGTTAGATTTTTTATAGTTTAAGATTTGTTCTATTAACGTAAATAATTTAAGATTTACTTCGTTAATAACCTCATAGTTTAGGGTTTACCATGTAAATTATCCAACCAAGTAATAGCTTCAAGAGCAAGTGAGCTGATAGGAAAATTTTGACAGTTTCTACGAAGTCTAAATGTGATTCCTTTTCTATGAAAGATGGTTCTGGAAGCATCTACTAAAAGTGCATTAACTGCCCGTAACTTTTTTGGTACAATGTTACACATTAAATTCTTTGTACTTATGTTCCAATAACATGTTTCTTTGGTTTTTATTAAATAGAATTCTGAAAAAAGATTGAAGGAGACGACGAAGAAGAGAGAAGAGAGAAGAGAGAAGAGAGAAGAGAGAAGAAGAGAGATTCTGGTTGACAAAATGCTTTGCTGTATATATTTTTCACTATGATGTAATTACAATGTACATATGTATTTATATTAAATTGATGACAAGGGTAATTAAGGAAAAACTATAATTAAGAGCTAATCTAAAATTAATAATGAAATGTTACATGCTAACATCTTCCTTCAAGAGCAAAGCTATGGGCCGAAGATATTGGATGTGAATGCAGAAAAAATTGATGGCAAAGAGGCTTGGTAAGAGTATCAGCAACTTAGTATTCTGAAGGAGTAAATTTGACGGTCAATGATTTCTTTTGCACTTTTTTCCAAACAAAATGAAAGTCAGTTTCAACATGTTTGGATTTTGAGTGCAATACTGGATTTGATGCCAGGTATGTCGCAGTCAGATTATCGCAGAAGATGATAGATATAGCAGATGTTACAATACCAATTTTAGTGAGGAGAGATTGTAACCAAAGAAGTTCGGATGCACCATTGGCTATGCTTCTGTATTCACATTCAGTGCTAGAGCGAGAAATAATATTTTGTTTTACCGAAGACCAAGAAATAAGATTAGATCCCAAAAAGATATAGTAGTCACTTGTGCTTTTACGTTCATCCAGACACGAGCCCCAATCAGCATCCGTATAACAAGTTAAGTTAAAACATGATGACAGAGAAAATGTTATACCGAGAGATAATGTTCCTTGAAGATAATGTAGAATCTGTTTAACATACTGCCAGTGACCATCAGAAGGAGCATGTATAAATTGACTAATTTTGTTTACCACAAGAGCTATATCTGGTCTGGTAAGACAACAATATTGGAGACCACCAACAATGCTACTATATAAGTAGACATCAAGTAACGGTGTGCCAAAATTTATGGACATGATGGGACCCGATACCATTGGAGTAGGGACATGTTTGCAAGAATCCATCTTGGCCCTGTGAACCAACTCAGTAATATATCTTGATTGAGAGAAATCCATACCAGAAGGAGTCCAAAATACCGAAATACCAAGGAAATAAAAGAGAGGACCGAGATCACGAACCATAAACTGATGATGCAAATAGCTAAGAAACTGATCCATTAACGAGCTGGAGTCACCGATAAGAATAATATCGTCGACATATACCAACATAAGTAAGATAGAGGAGTGCTTTCGGCAAATGAACAAAGATTCATCGGATTTCGAAGCTGAGAAATCCCAGGCAAGCAGAGCAACGTATAACTTGTTATACCAAGCTCTAGATGACTCTTTGAGTCCATACAAAGCTTTCCTTAATAAGCAAACAACAGAATGATGAGAAGAATCAATGAACCCCAGAGGTTGTTGCATAAAAATTGTGTCAGTTAAATCACCACGTAAGAAGGCGTTACTTATATCCAATTGTCTGATAACCCAACCAAGGGAGAAGGCTAAAGATAAAATGGTAAGAATAGTAGTAGGTTTGACCACCGGGCTAAAAGTCTCATCATAATCAACACCCTCAGTCTGATTATAACATTTGGCCACTCACCTATCTTTATAACGACTGAAGGAGCCGTTAGAGTTAAGCTTTACCTTGAAAATCCACTTGCAGTCGATAAGTTTGGCACCAGTTGGTAAGCAAACAAGCAGCCAAGTGTTGTTCTTGTGAAGGACTGAAATTTCATCTTGCATAGCAGCCATCCAATTAGGACTTTTAGAGGCCTGGTGGAAAGTTTTCGGCTCAAAGGGTAAATCCGCTTGAGCAGATAGAGCCATTGGTTTGAAAATACCATCCTTTGATCGAGTCCTCATGGAATGACGATTGATTGTAAGAGATCGCTGGTTATGTTGAGAGAGGATAGTTAGGATATGAGGAGAATGAGGATGCACAGTGGGAGTGAGAGAAGGGACGGTTGGGATGATATGAGTAGGCTCGGGTAAATGGTTTAGATGGGTGGGTAATGGAAGAATAGGTAACGATATAATGAGAATAGAAAGGGAATGTGATGATAGTAAGGAGGGAGTAAAAGAGGAGAAAAGAAACGAAGACTCATCAAATGTAACATGACGAGTGATATAAACTTTATTGGAAATAGGATTGAGACAAAGATAACATATGTGATGTGAACTGTAACTTAAGAAGACACAAGGAAGAGAGCAGGGGGAGGGAGAGAATGAAAGAGACATTCGAATGGGGATTTATTGTTTAAAATTGGAGTAGTTAAAAAATTAGTAAACATAGTGGCAATGCTAAAAGCGTAGGACCAAAAACGTTGAGGCACAGATGAGTGAAAAAGAAGGGCTAAACCAGTTTCAACAACATGACGATTTTCGTTCAACACGACCATTTTGATTTGGTGTGTGAGGACAAGAGACTCGATGATTGATGCCAAGAGATTTAAAGAATTTGAAATAAGGATTGGAATTCTCCAATCAGATTGAACATTTTTTAATAGAGGCACCAAATTGGGTTTGAACAAATTTATGAAAATCCAGAAAAGATTGGTGAACAACACTTTTTAATTTTTAGTAAAAAAGCCACGTAATGTGAGAGTAGTCATCAACACAAAGAAAAAAATAATGATCACCAGTAGCAGAATTAATAGGGGATGAACCCCTAACATCCATATGCACTAATTCAAAATGAGACAGAGCATGAGAAGTAGAAATGGGAAAAGGCAAGTGATGGTTCTTGCTCATTTGAGAAGCAGTTCATAGTTTTTAGAAAGTAGATTTAACAAAAGATACATTACATAAACTTAAAGCAGAATGTAAAGTAGAATTGGATGGGTGCCAGAGATGAAAATGCCACAACTGAGAATTCTAGCAAAATTGGGAAGAGGCAGAGACTGAAGTGCTGGCTTTCAAGGACAAAGCATGAGATGCAAGAAGAATTTTGTAAAGACCATTACTGAATGAACCCTGAAGAAGTGTCTGGTGGAAAATCCGATCCTTAATAAAAAATAATAATTAAAGTGAAATTTAACGAAAACGAGATTGTCATTACAAAGCTAATGGATACTAAGAATATTATGAGATAAGAGTGGAGCATGGGAAACATTGTGTAAGAGAATAGGACGATCAACAGTTTGAATAACAGCAGAACCAGAGTTAGAAATAGAAAGAGGTTTACCGTCAACGGTGAAAACTTGGGTAGAGCCACTGTATGGAGTAGAGTTTTTCAACACGGAGGAATTCTGTGTAAAATGGTGAGTGACACAGGAATCTAGCATCCATTGTGCTGTCGGTGCAGATACAGACGAAGCGGGAAGCGGTAGGAGATTGACCGAGTTCGCCTGAGCAGAAGAGGGAAAGGTGTTCGGGTTAGTGGAGTTCAGGTAAGAAGGATTTGGGTAAGTAGAGTTAGGGTAAGTGGAGTTTGGGTAAGGGTCGAAATAATGAGTGGGCTGATAAGACCCGTTGAGCCTGTGGTAGTAGACCGTTGCTGAATGACCCACCTTATGACAAATTTGGTATCTATACCTGGTGGACCCGAGTTGGGGTGAGCGCCATCTAGTGGTTGGTTGTGGTCCAGAACCCATACCACGCACAATCTGATGATTCAAAAATGGAGGCGTGAAATTATCTGAAGTGTTGTGGGTTGAACGACGGTCGAGGAGGAAAGAACGGCCTCTGAACAACAACATTGGCTTGAATGGAGCTCGAAGTCAGAAGCTGGGCAGCTGAGTTCTATTTCTCAAGACGAAAATCATAGCTTTGGAGAAGGTTATGGATCTCCTCAAGAGGAGATTGATTAGTGCGATTGGTGATGGAGGTGACAAATGAGTTATATTCACTACCTAGACCACCAAGAAAGTAGATTAAGTGGTCACGGTAGGACACTGGCTCATCGATAGCTGATAAAGTATTGCATATTGATGTGAGTTTTTGTATATAGGCAGTGGCTGAAATGCCATCCTTCGACAGACTGTGAAGTTGGCTACGGAGGTCGGTTATTCTGGCTAAGGAAGCTGAAGAAAACATCCGACCAAGTGCTAACCAAATTTCTTTTGCAGTTTCCAAACTAACTATTTGGGGAAGTATTCCTTCAGAAAGAGTGGAAAAAATCCAACTCATGATGAGTCGATTATAACGCTGCCAAACTGTAAAATTTGGATTCAACTGACTAGAAAGAAAATCAAGAAATTGAGGATGAGGAGGATAAGAACCATCAAGAATGTTGTCAATCCTGTTTGCTACGACAACATTTAGGAGTTGTGCTTTCCAAATAAAATAATTTGTGGAATCCAATTTTATTATTAGAGTTTGGTTCATTGAGGAGAAAGGAGGAAAGGAGGCGGCCAGAGGAGAGTTTGGGATTGTGGAGCTTGAAGATGCTATCGGCTCTGATACCAAAATAGAATTTTGAAAAAGGTTGAAGGAGAAGGGAGAAGACGAAAAAGTGAGAAGATGAGAGATTCTGCTTGATAAAATTATCTGTTGTATATATTTTTCACTCTGATGTAATTACAATGTACATATGTATTTATACTAAACTGATGACAAGGGTAATTAAGGGAAAACTATAATTAAGAGCTAATCTAAAAATAATAATGAAATGTTACATGCTAACATCATTTGTGTGTTTTAATTATTGCTTGAGATACTTTT
Source organism: Begonia masoniana (assembly GCA_022432975.1). Taxonomy (NCBI): domain Eukaryota; kingdom Viridiplantae; phylum Streptophyta; class Magnoliopsida; order Cucurbitales; family Begoniaceae; genus Begonia; species Begonia masoniana. The sequence continues at coordinate 45,093,319 of CM039505.1, forward strand.
GTTCCATTGCTTACAATACATCCTTAGTATGGTGATAAATTCATTAAATTGATTGACCTTTATCTTTAAAATTAGAGTTAATAGCTTCAATCTACAGTTTAATTGCGTCATTTTTTTGATGTTGCGAAATTAGAATGTGCTTTTATGTGAAAGAGGATTTATAGGACGTGTTGAAAATTGAACGCTAATAATTGAAAAATAAAATAAACGCATAAAACAGAGACACCAAGTCTTACATGAAAAATCCTAGACGGAAAAAAAAACATGGGCAAAAGAGAAATTTGTTGACTTATAGATTGTTTAAGTCATAATTTGTTTTTGATTATGTATTTGTATAATTAGTGTACAATTTGATTATGTGTATTTAAAGAGAATAATGAATATGAGGTTATTTGGAAATACCCTTGAAAATGGTATTTTAGTTGTCTAATAAATCGGTTTGAGTATACAGAATTAAATAGCAAAACAGGCTTGCATATACCGATCGCTACACGACAAAGAAATGATGCATCTGCCGATAGTGTTTTTGAAGACATCTGCCGATGTCATGTCAAGGTGCATTTGCCGATAGCTGTTGAAGCTACTCCTGCCGATGCCGGTTCATGACGTGTTGAGGTGCATATGCCGATAACATTTACAAGTCTCATCTGCCTGTGAAGCTCTAAGCGAGCATCTACCAATGACGTGGTCAGTGCTTATATGTTTCATCTGTCGAAGCGTTTTTGAAGATATCTGCCGATGACGTGTCAAGATGGATCTGCCGATAGCATTTGACGCTACTCATACCGATGTCGTTCAAAGCTTGCACATGTCGATCACTAGATGACAATTTTCAAGAGTTCATCTGCCGATGGTTTTTTAAAGAGACTTCTGCCGATGGCGTTTTTAAAGAAACATCTGCCGATGGCTTTGAAGATTGCATGTGCCGATGAAGTTTACGAATTGTCTCTGCCGATGAGTTTTAAAGATGCTCCTGCCGATGGCTGTTCTGTATACATCTGTTTATGGAGTTCAAAGCTTGCTTGTGCCGAGAGCTTATCATGTTTCATCTGCCGGTGAACTTCCGCCAGAATTTAAAGTTAGCCGCGAAGCTACAGTGACGTCGTTTTCAGCATTAACTCCAGACCTTTAATGGCGACGACGAACAGCACTTTAGCAAGCAACAGATATCTGCTTCAGTACGGATGCTTCCCAACGGTAACATTTCTCCATTTTGAAGAAAGAAGCATTCAATTCTGTGAAGCATTTTTTTACAGAGTATATAAGCAGAAGAAAAGGCTCGAAGACTAACTTTTGCGAATTTGATTTCCTGAGCCCTAACGTGAAAATTATACTCTGTATTCTCAATCTACATCTCTCTACTCCAAAACTTGAGATTCTGTTTTGAGAGTTTGTAGATTATTGTAATCTATCATTCAAACCTGAAAATCTTTAAGGCAGTGGATTGACGCCCGCAAAGTTCAATCCAGGATTGTGAAAGGCTGTGGATCGAAGCCCGTAAGTTCGATCAGATTTTCTCGTTGAGGATAAGTAAGAAATCTTCAAGGGAGAGCCTTGGAGCGTGGACGTAGGCAGTTTGGCCGAACCACGTAAAAATACTGGTGTCGAATTTCTCTTTCTCTCTCTTTATATTATTTGATTACTTGTGTTAAATCTAAGTTTAATCAAAAAGAGAAATTAGGTTGAATCGCAATTAAAATTAAAAAGTCTAATTCACCCCCTCTTAGACAATTCCGATCCTACAATTGGTATCAGAGCGAGGTTTATATTGTCTAAGTTGTTTATCTAAGAGATATTGCTATATCTGAAATGGCATTCAATATTAACAATACACAAATAGAAGGTCAGGCAACAAATAGACCTCCATTCTTTGATGGTAGTGACTATGTCTATTGGAAGGCTAGAATGAAAATATTCATTCAAGCCATAGACTATGAGACCTGGTGTATTATAGAAAATGGTCCTTTTAAGGCCATGAAAACTGTTGATGGGAAAAGTATCCCTAAGGACTCTTCTGAGTTAACTGAGTCCGATAAGAGAAATCTAAGCCTTAATGCTAAGGCAGTAAACACCTTGTACTGTGCCTTAAATAGAGATGAATTTAATAGGGTACAAGGGTGTGAAAGTGCTCAAGAAATTTGGCACTTGTTAGAGATCACACACGAAGGGACAAATCAAGTTAAAGAAAGTAAATTGAGCATGTTAGTTCATGAATATGAACTGTTTTCCATGGAAAAAGGTGAAACCATCAGTTCTATGTTTACTCGATTTACTAACATCACTAACGGTCTTAAAGCTCTTGGTAAGACTTGCTCAGGTGAAGAACAGGTAAGGAAACTTCTGAGATGCCTACCGAGAGCATGGCAACCAAAGGTGACTGCCATTCAGGAAGCAAAGGATCTCAAAGCCTTAAATCTTGAGGAGCTCATTGGATCTCTCATGACGCATGAGATCACAATGAGAGCAAACGAAAAGGAGGATCTCAAGGAGAAGGAGGTAACAAGAAAAAAGGACATTGCTCTAAAGGCTTCCTCAAGTAAGCAAGAGGAATCAGAAGAAGAAGAAGAAGATGATGAGGATATTGCACTCATCACTAGGAGGTTCAGTAAGTTTCTGCAACGAAAGAGGTTGCAGGGAAAAAGATTTCCGAAGGGTGAGAAATCTCAAAAGGAAAAGGAAATTACGTGCTTTGGGTGTGGAAAGCCTGGACATATGAAGGCAGACTGTCCACAAGCAAAGAAGGGTCCCAAGAAGTTCAAGAAAAGGGCAATGAAGGCCACTTGGGATGATAGTGAAGAAGACGCCTCTTCATCAGAAGATGAGGAAGTAGCAAACCTGTGCTTTATGGCACACGAGGACAAGGTTAGTTCTTCTTCTTCTAGTATTATCAGTGACAGTGATAGTGATGACGATGAAGGTAATCTAATTGATGCCTTCAATGATTTAGTTAAACAGTTTGGCATGTTAAAAACTAAATACAATACTTTGAAAAAGGAATATGCAAACATGGTAGAAATACATGCCAAGGAAACTAATTTGCATGTCAGAGAGATTGATGAGCTTAAAAGCAAAAACGAAGATTTGAATAATATTATTCTGAACTTCACTAAGGGCGAAAAATTATTTAAGATGATAATAGGAGGACAGAGAGAAAATTTTGACAGAACAGGATTAGGTTATGACAAGCCTAATAAAAAGAAAGCTTTTAAGAATTTCTTTGTGAAATCGTCTACCTGCCATGCTTGCAATGAGTTAGGACATAAGTCATATGAATGCCCTTTGAAATTAGACAAGAAATCAAGCAATAAACTTCAATGGGTTCCTAAGGGAACCAGACCTAACACTAGGACCCAAAAGATTTGGGTACCTAAGAAGACAACCTGATTTCTGTTTTGCAGGTTGACTGCTCTCCCGGGACAAATCTGTGGTACCTTGACAGTGGTTGCTCAAGGCATATGACGGGAGACTCAACCAAGTTTGCTGTTGTCAACAAGAAGAAAGGAAGTGTTACTTTTGGTGGAAACCAAAAGGGGAAAATTGTTGGCATTGGCAATATAGGTAATCCTTCTCATCCTATCATTGAAAATATTCTGCTAGTAGAAGGATTAAAGCATAACCTGCTTAGCATAAGTCAGTTGTGTGACAAGGGCTATAAAGTAACTTTCAAATCAAATGCTTGTGTGATCGAAGACATTTCAACTAACCATATTTTGTTTAATGGATTTAGAAAAGAAAATGTCTATATTGTTGATCTGAATGTTTTTGAGCATGTTGATGAGAAGTGTTTTGTTGTTAATTCTCTTAATGACTGTTGGTCTTGGCATAGAAGATTAGGACACGTAGGGATGGATACCTTAGCTAAGATTACTAAGGAGAATTTAGTTAGAGGGATCCCTAAGATATCCTTTGAGAAGGATAAAGTCTGTGAAGCTTGTCAAATGGGCAAGCAGATCAAAAGCTCTTTTGCTTCTAAGAATTCAATTTCTACTTCTAAGCCTCTCCAACTCCTTCACATGGACCTCTTCGGCCCTTCCAATATAGCCAGTCTAGGTGGCAAATTCTATGCCTTTGTCATTGTTGATGACTTTTCTAGATTTACTTGGGTTCATTTTCTGAAGTCTAAGGATGAGACGTTTGACACCTTTTCTAAATTTAGGAAAAGAGTTCAAAATGAAAAGGAGCTCACCATTGTTGCTATTCGTAGTGATCATGGTGGAGAGTTTGAAAATGAGAAATTTGAACTCCTGTGTCTCAAATATGGAATTGAGCACAATTTCTCTTCTCCTAGGACCCCTCAGCAAAATGGTGTTGTTGAGAGGAAAAATAGGTCCCTTCAAGAACTTGCTAGGACTATGCTTAATGAAAACACCCTTCTTAAGTATTTCTGGGCTGAAGCTGTAGCGACAGCCTGTTATGTGCTTAATCGGGTCTCCATAAGACCTATTCTAGAGAAAACTCCCTATGAACTTTGGAATGGCAAGACTCCTACTGTTAAGTATTTTAGAGCTTTCGGTTGCAAATGTTTCATTCTTAATACTAAGGATAACTTAGGAAAATTCGATTCCAAATCCGATCTTGGAATTTTTCTAGGATATTCTTTGACCAGTAAAGCATACAGAGTTTTCAATAGAAGAACTCTTGTTGTAGAGGAATCCGTTCATGTCAACTTTGATGAGTCTCCTCAGCCCACAATAAATGTGGATGAGGATGTTGGTGTAGACTGTCAATTAGACTCTCTTTCCCTAGAAAAACCTACTGATCCCTCTCAAGCAGAAAAATCTTTAGAACCATCTTCTACATCTCTTGATATAATTCCTGTCAAGAATGAAAATCCTACTTTACCTAGAGATTGGAAATATGTCAGAAATCATCCAATAGATGAGGTCTTAGGTGATCCTTCTTTAGGAGTTAAGACTAGATCCTCTCTTAGGAATCTCTGTGCCAATGTGGCATTTATATCTCAAGTAGAACCTAAGAAGTTTGAAGAGGCAGAGTGTGATGAAAACTGGATTTTAGCTATGCAAGAGGAGCTTAATCAATTTGAAAGGAGCAAGGTATGGGAACTTGTTCCAAGGCCTAAAGATCATCCCATTATTGGAACTAAATGGGTTTACAAGAACAAATTGGATGAAAATGGAATCGTGATCAGAAATAAGGCTAGGCTAGTTGCTAAAGGTTACAATCAAGAAGAAGGAATAGATTTTGAGGAAACCTTTGCACCTGTGGCTAGATTAGAATCCATTAGGATGCTCTTAGCCTATGCTTGCTACAAAAACTTCACACTCTTTCAAATGGATGTAAAGAGTGCCTTCTTAAATGGTTATATTCAGGAAGAAGTTTATGTAGAGCAGCCCCTAGGATTTGAAGACTTTGCTAAACCGAATCATGTGTATAGACTTATGAAAGCTCTTTATGGTCTTAAGCAGGCTCCTAGAGCTTGGTATGACAGATTGAGGAATTTCCTTGAGGAAAGGAATTTCAAAAAGGGTAACACCGACTCAACTCTGTTTACCAGGCAAAAGGATAAGGACATTCTGCTGGTTCAAATATATGTCGATGACATTATTTTTGGATCAACCAATGTCAACATGTGTAATGAGTTTTCTTCCCTCATGCAAAGTGAATTTGAAATGAGTATGATGGGGGAGTTAAAGTTCTTCTTAGGATTCCAGATTAATCAGTCTCCTGATGGAATTTTCTTCTGTCAAGAAAAGTACATTAAGGAACTCCTTAAGAAATTCGGATTATAAACTGTCAAATCCTCTAAAACTCCCATGAGTACCACTACTAAATTGGACAAGGATGAAAATGGTATAAGTGTGGATATCAAGAAATATCGTGGTATGATTGGTTCTCTGTTGTATCTGACTGCTAGTAGGCCAGATATACTCTTTAGTGTTTGTCTGTGTGCTAGATTCCAGGCTGCCCCTAAGGAATCTCACTTATCAGCTGTCAAAAGAATTTTCAAATATTTAAGTGGGACTCATGACTTAGGATTATGGTATCCGAAGGGCACATCCTTTGATCTAGTAGGTTATTCAGATTCTGACTATGCTGGTAGTCTAATTGATAGAAAGAGCACCAGTGGCACTTGTCAATTCTTAGGAGAATCTCTAGTGTCTTGGTATTCTAAGAAACAGAATTCTGTTGCACTCTCAACTGCAGAAAGTGAATATATTGCTGCAGGCAGTTGTTGTGCACAAATGTTATGAATGAAACAAACACTAGAAGACTATAATCTGTTTTATGATAGGATTCCTATTCGGTGTGATAACACCAGTGCCATCAACATTTCTAAAAATCCTATTCAGCACTCTAGAACCAAACATATTGATGTTAGGTATCATTTCATTAGAGATCATGTTAAAAGAGGAGATATCACTCTAGAGTTTGTTAATTCTATAGATCAACTTGCAGACATATTTACCAAGCCTTTGGATGAGAAGACCTTCAATAATATTAGAATCAGGCTAGGACTCATTCGGGTTGGGAAAAACTAAGGGTATTCATCTGTTATTAGATCCTATGTAATTGAGTGTTTCTGTGTTGTGAAGCACCGGTAGATACTGTGTATTTCTCTAGTCATGGTAGTTACATCTCTATCGGCAGATGCAGTGTTTTCTATCCCATCGGAAGCTGTACTGCTCAATCTGCTGACACGTGTAATCCATCGGAAGATGTATTCCTCAATCTGCCGACACGTATGTCTTCTTCGTCTGGCGATGAGTTATTTCTTTTAAATTCATTCTTCTTCGCCCAGACACTTTACTTTTCGCGCTCTTTCTGTAAACCCCTGCCCTACCAAATCTTCTATGGCGAATCCTCTTCTAGAAATGGAATTTCAAGGTCAATCATCTCGCGCCGTTTCCAAACCGACCAAGAAGAAGGCCAAAGTTTCTGATCGTCCTTCCCGAGAGATTCCTCGTGGAACGGAGTGGCCAACCTTCTACTTTCTTACTCAAGCTGCTGAGGTAAAGTACCACAATGACTATCGGTTCAAATCATTAATTCCTAGTAAGGGTATTTCTTTTGAAGAGTTAGCCGGAATGGACTTTATTGAACCCTTGATGGATCTCGGGTTAATAGGTCTCTTTGAGACCGAATCATTCTACTACCCGGAAGCGATTAGGATGTTTTATGCAAACCTTAGCTTTACCTCTGATTACCCTTCCATTAAGAGCTACGTATACAACACTCACATAGAAATTACTCCTAAGTCCATAAATGCCCTTCTGGGAGCTCCTCATTTGGATAACTGCCCTTACAAGTATGTGACAGGCCCTGAGCTACCTTTCTTTGGAACGTCTGATGGACTACTGTTTCTAAGGGAAATTGCTGTGGACCCCAATTCATCACCTGATCAGTTAAAGGGCAAACATCTGACCCCTAGAGCCAGAGTTTTTCGTCATATGATAGATTTCAATATTGTTCCCAAGGGTGGACATTATGACGAGGTGAGCGCAATGGAACTGTTTGTTCTGTTTGCAATCTATTTCAAGACACCCTTCAACATTGGCTATATAGTTGTTCGAAGGATGATTCTAGCTGTATCCTCCAGGGCTACATCTCTACCGTATAATCTGCTTCTCATGCGGTTATTTGCTCGTCTTGAGGTTGTCCTTCCTGAGGAGGAGGAGCCTGTGAGACTTCTGCCCTCCAATTTTTATTCCTATTCCACTCTCAAAAGGATGGGATTCAAACAAATCGTAAAAGGAAAACCTGCTGTGGATAAGGCTAAGAAAAAGGTTTCTTTGGCAGCACCTGTCAGGCGTGGTAAAAGGAAACTTATCCTGCCAGATGAATCAACTGCTGAAGGGGGAGATGAAACAGTAAGACCAGACCGTGTTATTTCTCAATCTCAGGATTCAAGCCCCCCACCTTCTCCTCTAGTGCGTAGGCGCAGGATTGCTCCTTCCTCCATAGCACCTATTTCAGAGGCCACCTCTGCTCCCTCATCTGTGTCTCTACCTATTCCTGAACATCCTCTTTCACCTCCACCTTCTCTCATACTACCTTCTCAGCCTGTTTTTCCTTCCATCTCTCCGGTGATGCGAGCAATTTCTTCGATACTCACCCATGGTCCTCCAGCTCTACCATATTCAGCTCCTCCATCTTCACCCCATGAATCTTCAGCTCCTCCATCTCCACTCCATGAACCTTCAGCTCCTCCATCTCCACTCCATGAACCTTCAGCTCCTCCATCTCCAATCCATGAACCTTCAGCTCCTCCATTTCCCGATCAGCAAGAGGTGCTCCCTCCATCACCAGTTCAACTTGCTCTAATCGCTCTGCAAGTCCAACCCCTTCTCTCCAATACTCCTGCAACTCCCCTGACATATCACAGGAGATTTTCCTTCACTGAGGCTCAGTATAATGAGATGCAAGCCTCTATTACCAACCTTGGCACTGCCCTCAGTGACATCCAAAGTAAAATTGATAAGAATCATCAGGCCATGGGCATTGCTTTGGATACAGGTCTTGGCCTGCTGTCTACGAAAGTTGATGGTGATAGGCGAATGGTTGTCAGGGAACTTGAGAAACTCCAATTTTCCATTGCCGCTTTGACACCTGAACCTGACCCTGAACCCGAACCATCAAGTTCTGGTCTCAATGTTCCCGAGGCTTGCTATGAAGATTTGTTTCTTCCCCTCTCCAGGCCTGCTGTTATTGAAGATGTGCGCTTCATGTCCCTAGATATTCATGAGGCTGAGCTCAAGTTCACACTTCCTACATCTTCCTCTGCTCCTGCATCTTCCTCTCCTCCAGTCTGTCCATTGGAAGCTTCTCCTCCACCATGTATGGATGTGTGTTCTGGTCCTTCTGTCGAGTCTCCTCCTTGCTTGGACGTGGAGGTGTCCCGAGAGCCTTCTCCACCGCCTGCTCCTTGTTTGGCAATGGTGGTCTATCAATCACCTCTCCCATGAGATCTTGCCTTTCTTCAAGCTATGGTGGATGCATTTTTCAATCCCCACCGTGACGTGCCCTCTTATGTTCAGAGAGCCTTTTGGAATCGTCATTTAGATCTCTTCAAATAGTGATTTTTAGTTATATACATTTTTTTTAGTTGTTTCTTTTTAATGACTATTTTTTTTCTAAACATACTCTGATGTTGAATGCATTTTTTTTGATAATGTCAATGGGGGAGAATACTATATTTGATTGAGTCTGACTAGATAATATTCTATGGATATATCATTCTTTGGATATACTCTGTGATTTTGGAATTGCTCTGAATGGTTAATTGAATAAAATGCATATACTATGGGGGAGCGGCTAGAATTATGGGGGAGTATCAAAGTTAATCAAATTTATATTGTCATAATCAAAAAGGTGGAGATTGTTGACTTATAGATTGTTTAAGTCATAATTTGTTTTTGATTATGTATTTGTATAATTAGTGTACAATTTGATTATGTGTATTTAAAGAGAATAATGAATATGAGGTTATTTGGAAATACCCTTGAAAATGGTATTTTAGTTGTCTAATAAATCGGTTTGAGTATACAGAATTAAATAGCAAAACAGGCTTGCATATACCGATCGCTACACGACAAAGAAATGATGCATCTGCCGATAGCGTTTTTGAAGACATCTGCCGATGTCATGTCAAGGTGCATTTGCCGATAGCTGTTGAAGCTACTCCTGCCGATGCCAGTTCATGACGTGTTGAGGTGCATATGCCGATAACATTTACAAGTCTCATCTGCCCGTGAAGCTCTAAGCGAGCATCTACCGATGACGTGGTCAGTGCTTATATGTTTCATCTGCCGAAGCGTTTTTGAAGATATCTGCCGATGACGTGTCAAGATGGATCTGCCGATAGCATTTGACGCTACTCATACCGATGTCGTTCAAAGCTTGCACATGTCGATCACTAGATGACAATTTTCAAGAGTTCATCTGCCGATGGTTTTTTAAAGAGACTTCTACCGATGGCGTTTTTAAAGAAACATCTGCCGATGGCTTTGAAGATTGCATGTGCCGATGAAGTTTACGAATTGTCTCTGCCGATGAGTTTTAAAGATGCTCCTGCCGATGGCTGTTCTGTATACATCTGTTTATGGAGTTCAAAGCTTGCTTGTGCCGAGAGCTTATCATGTTTCATCTGCCGATGAACTTCCGCCAGAATTTAAAGTTAGCCGCGAAGCTACAGTGACGTCGTTTTCAGCATTAACTCCAGACCTTTAATGGCGACGACGAACAACACTTTAGCAAGCAACGGATATCTGCTTCAGTACGGATGCTTCCCAACGGTAACATTTCTCCATTTTGAAGAAAGAAGCATTCAATTCTGTGAAGCATTTTTTTACAGAGTATATAAGCAGAAGAAAAGGCTCGAAGACTAACTTTTGCGAATTTAATTTCCTGAGCCCTAACGTGAAAATCATACTCTGTATTCTCAATCTACATCTCTCTACTCCAAAACTTGAGATTCTGTTTTGAGAGTTTGTAGATTATTGTAATCTATCATTCAAACTTGAAAATCCTTAAGGCAGTGGATTGACGCCCGCAAAGTTCAATCCAGGATTGTGAAAGGCTGTAGATCGAAGCCCGTAAGTTCGATCAGATTTTCTTGTTGAGGAGAAGTAAGAAATCTTCAAGGGAGAGCCTTGGAGCGTGGACGTAGGCAGTTTGGCCGAACCACGTAAAAATACTGGTGTCGAATTTCTCTTTCTCTCTCTTTATATTATTTGATTACTTGTGTTAAATCTAAGTTTAATCAAGAAGAGAAATTAGGTTGAATCGCAATTAAAATTAAAAAGTCTAATTCACCCCCCTCTTAGACAATTCCGATCCTACAAAATTTACTATAGCAAAATTAAGGTACAATTGAGTTTTGCGACTCAAGTATCAATATTAGAGAAAACATAAAATTTTAATATTGATATATGAGTCCGACCTGCCCAACTAAAATTCAGGTTACATCAAACTCTAACAATTTCTATCTTGACACGAATTCCACACGAGAGATCAAATGCAGGCTACTTTGCCTAACCTAAATCTCCAATGAATCTGAAAAAATCCAACGAAATAATAACAATAACCTCCTCTTTCACAATGGCTCCTGATGTGTCAATTCAACAATTGATACCGATCAAGTTTAAGCCCCGCCGCTTAAACAAGAGAGACATACTTGAGAAGAAATAACATCTCATCCTCCATGGTATCACTGACCTATCAGAGTCATCACAACGAACTGCATGTAAACGTGTTGAAGACTTCTCATTGGAATCGTTACCCTCGAACACATTCAACGCATAACCCACTGAACTAGTTTCACCATATCGCCCTGGAGTTTTGACCTTACACTTGGTTCTTCCTTTTGTGATACCACTGTAACGTAAAACTGAAACTGATGATTGAACATCTGTAATAATCTGACTGACCGGCTCTGATGTACACTCATATCCCAACTTGAACTTCATCTAAGAACCTGGCTCTTTACGAATCTTCTCAAACAATCTCTTAGAAGGTGACTGAAACTGATGATTGAACATCTGTAATAGGCTGACTGACCGGCTCTGATGTACACTCATATCCCAACTTGAACTTCATCTAAGAACCTGGCTCTTTACGAATTTTCTCAAACAATCTCTTAGAAGGTGGATTCACAAACTTAACATCTTTATTACCTGTCACTGTAGAACCCTGTAACAAATACAAAGTTGCAGATCTCATGTGTCCTTTTAACATGACGAGAGCACTTCTGTTGATCTTCACAACTCCATATACAACGATATACTTGTACTCTTACCCATCTAGAGACTCACAAGATAAATTTTTTTTCAACTCGAGAACATGTTACACATTATTCAGTGTCCTCACAACTTCATTAAACATCTTATTTCTAATTGTATCAATCTTAGCTACCTTACAAGGTGTGTTATTACTCATTAACACGACACTTTCTGAAACGGTTTCATATGTTGAAAACTAATTTCAATTGTAACTCATATGAAACGAATAAGTTGTATTCAGAATTCAGTCCTTATTTGGCTTTGAGTTTCTCTTTGACACAACTAGAAGATCTCCATCACTATAATCTTCTTCTTCTGAGACAACAACTTCATCGGACATCATCGGTTTTTTCCCTTCTCAACAGCTCTCTCAACATTTTGCATTTCTCAGCACTCAGATTTAATATCCTCTTTCTTCTGATAGAAGTAACAAGTTCTATCTCGGTTTCTTGACTGAGTACTCCCATAGTCTCTAAATCTAAAACTAATTTTTTGAATGCGATCAAATGTTCTTTTAACAGAATCTACCTTCCATTAACTGATGATAATATAATTGTTGTTTTAAATGCAATTTACTTGTAAGAGTTTTCTTCATACACATCTGCTCTAATTTTACCCATAATTCGGCAGTAATTTTTTTGTTCAAAACGTCTTGCAAATCTGATTTGACAAATTCAGACGTATGACAGATAATGCTTTTCGATCCATTCAAATTTTCTCATCTTCACTCTAAGACATGAACATTTTATCGAGCCCTAATGACATGTCGTCTAAATCCATTTGTGCGAACACGTATCGCATCTTCACCTAACAAAAGTGAAACTTTGTATTCTGATCCAGCAACGAGATATCAAACGTTAAGAAACCTATTGCTGAAAAATACGAGCTTCAAAAGAATATTTTACCCAAACTTTGAAGCCTAACAAACAAAATCCCAAATAATAATCAGAACCAATAGTTTAATCAAAATAAATAGATATTTCTGATCAATTAATCCCCCACAGAAATTTCAGAAATTAATATCCAAACTACTCTGATCCAAATTTCAGAACACAGAAATTTCACAAATTTGTGTTCACAACCTGGAAAATCCAAACTTTGAAGAATAAGTCTTCAAAAACGGTGGCGTTCACGAAAGACAACCAGATGGCAGCGAGGGTGGAGGTCCGAGGATGACATATCAAACAACGATTCTGCCACTACAAGCAGCAACTTTTCTCTGGCCAACGATTTTTCTAGTTGGAGAGACCGGAGATTAGACAAGACAACAGGTCTTTTCTCTGGACTGCGTGCTTGGAAACCCAAAAACATATGGCAGTAAAGTTCTACTTCCAATTTTCCATAAAAATAAAAAGTGTCTCTAATATTCCTGTCTCTTTAAAAGTCATGAGTCCAAGACTGTGATAATTAAAATAATGAATTATTAAACTTAATATAAACTTGGTAGAAAGATGTTCTTATAAACTGAGGCAACAAATTTACTCTAATACTTGCATTGAATTTCCATTTCATTTTTAAACTTGTCCCTTAGCATATCTAGATGCAACAAGTTACTACTTCAATTGACAAAAGCTAACTAACTAGGCCGTTTTATTTGTAAAATGTATTTTATTTCTTCGGTATATTGTAAATTAGTTTAATTTTTCATTCACAATATGATTTTATACAGTACAAGTGTTTGAGATTTGTGATTGGTTGGAATGATTTGATACTTATGATCTTGTTATATAATTTTTGGTCATGGGAAACTCTTTGAATGTGAGCAATGGAGCTAATTATTGTTATTCCACATCCAATTTTCTGTTAATCTTAATTAATTAGACTAATTAATTATTAATTTTTCGGCAACAAGATATAACCCGTTGCGATACTCTCTTCTGATGACTCGTGTGTCGTCCAACGATGATAGGGATGGGCAGGACCGAACCGGACCGAGTCCTTAGATCCGAACCAGACCAAAAATTTTGGTTCAATTTCGGTCGGTCCTCCCAGGATCTCGGTCCGAGACCGGTCCTCAGAATTCATTTCCTGTGGGATTCAATCCGGTCCACGGTCCAAACCCAAAACACCCATGCTTCATAGAGTACAAGGCATTTACGGGCAAGTTGGGTAACTCGTCTAGGAACACTTCAGCAAAGTTTTCCTCTACCGAAATGTTATTCAACTTTAACTTATCTTATTTCCTTACATCCACGATGCTTGCTACAAAATTGAAACATTGAGGTTTTACGGATTACCGGGCACACATTGACAGTACAAGAGGCATCTCACTTGATCGGAGGGTCGCTGGAAAATCATAATTCTCCCCACTCGGGGGTCTAAAATCTACTACTCCCGACCTGCAATTGATTGTGGCATAGTGCCTGAACAACCAATCCATGCCCAGGATTACATCGTACCCCTTCATACATATGACGATCAGGTCCGTATACAACTGCCTACTACCAACAGATATAATTTCACCCCGTATCGCCCGATCTGAGTGCAAATACTCTCCGGAAGGTAACATAACACTATAACTATGATCAACTTGGACGACATCTAAATTCCATTTATCTGTATATTTCCGTGCTATGAAGGAATGGGTTGCCCCAGTGTCAATTAGAACATGAGCCGTGTTTCCACAGACTAAGATAATACCTGTAACGACTGAAGGCTGAGCAGCTTCCTCATCTTCAATCAGAGAAAAGATCCGGGAGGGATCGCCCAGTGGCTGCCTACTCGGCCCTAGGCAATCAACGGCCTTGTGGCCCACCTTATCACAGCGAAAACATCGTCCACTATGCAGTTTGCACTCCCCATGATGATTCTTTAGGCAAGTAGGGCATAAAGGAGCTTGCGATGCCCCTTGCGGACGTTTATCCTTATCCTGAAATCTAGGCGTCTCATTAGCCCGTTTGACACCACGTTGCGATTGTGGCTGCCAACCCTGGTTTTGTTGTTGCGGTCGCACATCTCTAACAAATCTTCTCGATGCTTCTCTTTGTCGCTGAAGCTTCATCTCGATGTCATCAAGTCCGAGAGCTCTTTCCACTATCTTATGATACGGCACATCCTCATCATCCACCGTCATCACCCCTTTTTGAATCTCTAATTTCAAACCTTGCACGAATTGGTGAATTTTGTCCTCCTCCTCATAGATCATATACCCGGCATATCGAGATAGCGAGTCAAACCTTCGCACATATTCAGCCACTGTCCCCGTTTGGCGCAATTGTGTGAACTCCACCTTCTTACTAGCCCGAAGAGTGCGACTGAAATACTTGTTGTAGAATACCGTTTTGAACCTTTCCCACCTCATAACTCCCACATCAGTAGTAGCTTTAATCATATCCCACCAAAATATAGCATCCTTCTCTAAATTAAATGTGGCACACGTCACTTTGTCGGCTTCCTCCACTTTTGCATAGGCAAACATACTCTCAATCTTACGAATCTATTGTTCAGCACTCGTAGGATCCGAAGACTGACCATCGAAGGTAGGGGGCCTAAGTCGCCTGAATCTCTCCCCACCTTGATCCTGTGAGGTATTTCCTTGCCCATTTCCACTCCCATTTCCTTCTCGGTTTAATAAAATCCCAATCTGTTCCGACTGTTGTTGTAATATATCCATGAATTGATCCATGGGATTTTCTGGAGGCGGTCTAGGTGCTCTCGGCATTTTCTCGTTCCTAAACATATTAGACAACACAAGACAATAAATATCTAAGAATCATACTTAAACTTAAATACTTACAGTCGATGGAGAGTTCCCGTACGGCGGTGTGTTTGGCAGGCAATTCACAAAATCGCTTTTAAAACTCAGTCTCTCTGATACCATAACTGTCACGACCCTTACCCGTACGCTAATAAATTTTTTTTTTATATATGTACAAACTCTAAGTCTGACTTTTTGTGCGGAAATAAAACTTTTAAATCGAAGTTCGTTTAGTAAATCATTTAAAACAATTATTAAAACCGTTAAAACTTAAAAACAATTAAATCAATAAACCTTTAACTAAATAAATAAAATCTTTTTTTTTTTTGGCAGAACAAGTGGCGATTGCTCCTGGCGAGCAATCGCCCTTAGGCGATTGCTTACCCGCCTGGCAATCGCTTCTCCAGCGATTGCCAGGGGAAGAGGCGATTGCTCGCCTTCAAGAGGCGAGCAATCGCCATGCTCTCTGGATTTTCTCCAGAGAGCACGGCCTCCCCCCCCCCCCCCCCCCTCCATTTTCCTTTCTTCTTACCTTCTTCACACGCCCTGCACTTCACATTTACAACACAAAACACAACACACTAAACAAACACACAACACACTAACTCTTCACTTTTCTCACTACTTCTTCACCCAATCTTTACATACCTCCATAAAATACCCTCCAAACATAACATTTTACTCGAATACTCAAAACCGACAATTCACGTTAAACATAATCAAATTTTATAAAAACGAACCGCGTGGTTCCGTTTAAAAGTGTAACATTTCGTTCCTGTTTGAAAAACGTCAAAAACACAACAAAACGCAATATATTATCTGTTCAGTCATCAAACATCCTAAAACGTATCAAAATCTATGATAAATCTATCTAATCCATAATTAACCCAAACATCACCAAAAACTCTCAAAACTTGTCTAACCATGAGTCATCCAGCCTAGCCAAAACCGCTCCGCCGCCACGAGCTCCGCCCATCGACCAACTACACTTGATCATCATAAGGAGGTTCCTCACCTTCGTTCTCGTCACCTACATCATACGATAAATACATTAAGCCTAATGCTTAGTAAAGAGTGTGCTAAACATAACATTACATATATGCATGACATTTGTAAAACAATTTCGTTTTGTTTCTTTAAACCATTTTCTTGCCCTGTGAGAATCATAACTTGCCCTGTGAGAAATACATGACTTGCCCCGTGAGAAATACATGACTTGCCCCGTGAGAAACATACAACTTGCCCTGTGAGAAACATGCATCATTCGGAATTCATGATCGTTCGTTAATTCGATATTTCATAAAACGTGCTCATAAATAGTTCGTATGCACTTTAATAAAACATGATGCATGAGAAATGACATACGTAGAAACGCCTATCGAACGACCACTAACAAATCACTAAGGCACTACTTAAGCTACCCGTCTTTCCACCAACCCTAAAACTACCTAACTTCATCACAACAAACTTTATCAACATCGTTACGACGTAGGGCCTTAGGGGCCGGAAACCTAACACTCACTTACCTGGCGTCCTAGATATGCCGAGCACCGTCCTTTGAGCTTGGGTTACCTAGGGCATTTAATAACACATCATTAATATCGACTTTCAAACATCCAATCTAAACAAATCGACGTCTCGAGCTAGGACAAATTCTTCTAAAAACTCTAATTCATTTCATTCGGGCATTTTCTCGAGCACTTGGTGCTCACTAACTTCAAAACTCCATTAACGGTGTCCAACTATATCTCCAACAACCTAAACTCAACATTTAACATCAACCAACACCATTAATCTACTCCAACAACCTCAATAATCACTAATACATCATCAATGAGTAATAAATAAACAACCCTATTGATTTCTAACAAAATCCCTAAATTTCTTCACAAACCCTAAATCAAAATAAACTCTAAAACCACAAATAAACTTGTCTAGAGTGTAGAACTTACCTAGAGGATTGATTTGTTGAAGAAACTTGAAGGAAAAACGCCAAGAACGGAGGAGTTGATCGATCGATAGAGGATTGACGATGGAAGAGAGAAAGAAAATCGCCACAGGGGAGAAGGGAATCGCGTAGGGAAGAAGAAATGAGGGAGGAAAGAGAGAGAAAGCCCTTTTTAGTTAAAATATTTGACTTTCTAAATTACCTAATTGCCTTTAGTTAATTTCTTAACTTAAATCATTATTTCATCAATCGGTTTAACTTCTCCAAAATTCCCTTATTCCTCAAAATATTTCTATTTATTCTTAGGGCTCTAACGAAACTTCCCGTTGGCCATTTGGACTTAATTTATTATTTCTACGAATTATCACTCTATATTTTAAAATTCTAAACTTATGGCTCGAAATCCTTAAAACGAAATTTCCGGGTGTTACACTACTCAATGCTCACTTCACCCTCGTTCCTCACGGCTCACTGTTCACACTTTACAGGAGGTAAACATTTAAGAGTTATGTAAACATTCAGAAATTTGGTGGGAGAAATTTTGGTCCGGTCCCGGTTCTGGTCCCTCCCAAGGCCGATTCGGTCCGGTTTTGGTCCGGGTTCGGGATCGGACCGACCCAAACCATACCCACTTTCCAGCCCTCTGTTAATCTCAATTAATTACTAATTTTTTGGCAACCGGATATAACCCGTTGCGATAGTCTCTTCTGATGACTCGTGTGGCGTCCAACGCTCCATGGTTTACCAGCTGGTCCGGTTGCTTATTGAAGCCGCTTCTTCACCGGTTGAGCTTTGCCTTTTTTCGTCTCTCGCTTTCTGTGTCTGATATTTTCTAGCTTTGATTCTCTCCGTTATATCCGGACTCCTTTCTTTGTTTACTTTTACTCGAGGATCGCTGTTTATCCTTCGAAAGGTATTTTTTCCCTTTGGCGTCTCTAATTTTTTTGTTGATTTATGAATTTTTTTCGAATTTTCCTGGACATGTTTGCTTGTTTTTTCGTATTTAATCTTCAATTGATTTTAGTTAGTAAGTTTGTAGGCAGGCCGTTTATCTCTATTTCTGTTTTCCGGTTGATTGTTCTTTAGATCTTTCCTAATCTCTGCGCAGCCAAACTGATTATTAGGTCGTATTCTTTGCTTCTATCGTAGGGATTTTCTTGTGGAAGTGTAAAAGTCAAATTATGTAGGACGCTGTGTACATTTAGTGGCTTTTCAACTAAGATATTTTCAGATTTTAGTCGCTTTGTGGGTTTTCTAGTAGGTGGTTACTGACTTCGAACCGTGGTGTTGTTGGCTGGGCTATTAATTTACTATGCTTTAGAATTTTCCCATTATTGCAACATTTTTCTCTTCCTCTTCTGAATTATATTGTGAAACAGACTTAGATTAGGAAAATGAAGGGTGCCAAGGGTAAGGGAGCGGCAAAGATCTCTAAGGAAGCTTTGAAGCCTGTGGATGACAGGTTACATTTTTTCTTTTCTATCTCAAATGCAATCTTAAAGCTTATATGGATGCTGAGTTATGAGCTATTTTGGGTGTTGGTATTGTGGCAATTGCTGAGTTTACTGTAGATAAGTATCTGATTTTGCATACTTAATGTTGAATACCGCAGTTACAGGTATAATGTAGTGATGGATCACATCTCTCTATATTATTTTCAGAAAGGTTGGGAAGCGAAAAGCTGTTCTCAAGGTTGATAATAAAAGCAAAGGAAAGGTCAAAAATGAGAAAAGTGCCAAGAAAGACCCCAACAAACCAAAGAGGCCTCCTAGTGCTTTCTTTGTTTTCCTGTTTGTATCAATCCTTACTTTACTTAAATTGATGCTAACTACCTTTTGAATCAATACTCTGAAGCTTGTTTGATTTTAATTTTGTTAATGGGATAGTGAGGAGTTTAGGGCGGAATACAAAAGGGAGAATCCTAATGTGAAGGGTGTTGCTGCGGTAAGCTACAAAGGGCTGTCTTAGTTTTGGATCAAGCTTTATTTCTTAAATTAGAACTTGAGATCTTTTATCATTATTCAAGGTCGGAAAAGCAGGAGGAGAAAAATGGAAATCCTTGACTGCTGCTGTAAGTATTTTTCATTTCCAACTATTTGGAGAAATGTGTGGATGATTGTGAAAAATGGATGAAAATGTCTCGGAATAATCTCATTTTGATCAAATTTAACAACTTAAGCTGCTAGAGTAATTAAATCATTTCTATGTGAAAAATATTGTGGTTAGCATTGGTAGATTTATCTTATCTGACTAAGTAATAACATTAGTATTCATTAAAATGTTATCATGGTGTTTGATTCTGCATTTCCAATTTTTAGTGTGTTTCTTAAACGGGTCTCTGGGCTTTCACAACCACCTACTTTTCTGAATAAATGATGCAATGTTAATCACACGGTATTGATTGATTTCTTGGTTATCTTTTTTGAAAAGGAAAAAGCTACATATGAAGCAAAGGCTGGCAAAAGGAAGGCTGAATATGAAAAGCTTATGAAAGCCTATAACAAGAAGCAGGTGATTTCTTTTTCTTCATATTGGCAAGAACAGCTTCTGACATGTATGCTTGAAATTTCATTATCTCATGCACTTGGACAGGCTAGCTCTGTAAATGATGTAGATGAGGAATCAGAAAGGTCAAAATCTGAAATTCACGATGATGAGGATGAGGCAAGTGACGAGGTTGTCCTCTTTCTCTCTCCCTCTCCCTCTCCCTCTCTCTCTTTCTCTCATTGCCCATTCTCTCTCTCTCTCTCACACACACACACACACACCCACACACACAATTTTATCTGTTTGATAAAAATTTTGCTACTTTAAACGTTTTTGACTGACATTATGTCTCAGCAGCAGGAAGACGACGAAGACGATGATGAAGATGACGACGAGGACGATGACTAGGAGTAGTTTTGACTTTGCACAGTGACTGATTCAGAGGAAAGAAAGTAGTTACTGTATGTGCATTTGATCACACCCTGCTTGTAAAATTTAAAAAAAAAAAAATCACTTTTATGTTATTCCTTCCATGTCCTGCTAGTTATGTGTATAACGTAAGATATTTCCTCGTTTATCAGATATGTAATATGTATCTCTTTTGGTATCTTGATTGAGTTTTCATTTTAGCTTAAATGGGATTTCAAATTCTCCTGATTTTGCGTTCCCAATCCCTGAAAATTGTGTCGATAATTAGAGCAGTTTATTACATGTGTTGCTTGGATCATAGAATCACTCGAGCTTGTACTTTTCATCTTTCTGAGTAGCAATCCGAGTAGATACAGATATAAATAGTGGATTTAGATGTTCATGTTGGCTGACATACTAGAAAAAATGCATTTACATGTTGACTCATACCCCTTGAGTGTTTATCAATGAAAAAATTCCAATTTTAGTTTCCGTCTTTCATTTAGGGTACAAGGTACAAATTTTCTTAGGTGTTTGAAGTCCGATGTTGCTCTATTCTAGGACTATATTTGCGAAATTTGTATCAAAATTTTGCCTCAAATCAACATTTGACACTTTTGAGACTGAAACACTAAAGCTAGAAGAGTAAACGGTAAACTAAAGATACTAGATGTGTGACTACAACAAAATTTTTATTCATAGGAATTTCTACCTTTTCCCCTTTTATCTTTTTTGCCATTTTGTTAATTGAAAATTACTAATTGAAAATTACCAAGTTTATAGCCAAAAATTGGTCCAAATTCTAGTTGTTTAAGTTTATAATCCATCCATATAATATACAAAACCAAATTCCAAATACTTGGTATTTGTTTCGAGGAGCATGTGGTAATTCATTAGGGTTAGAAATCAGTTCGGTTAAAATCAAAAATTGAACTGAATCAAAAATTTTGGTTCGGTTTGGTTTCAATTAATTGAAAATTGATTTTGGAACCAAACTCAAATTTTTGGTTCGGTTCTCGGTTTATTCTTTCAAAAACCGATCAAAACGAAACCAAATTTATAATATTTATATAATTTTTTAAATTTTAAATTACAAATTATAGACTTAAAACGGTCAAAACCGACACAAATCGAGTTTAAACCGGATTTAAAAACCCGATAACCAAAACCGAACTGAGCAAAACCTAAAATATCGGTCCTGTTCGGTTTCAGTTTCAATTGGGGGTGGAACCAAACCGAAGCGTATCGATTACACCCCAATAATTTGATGCAAAGTGAAAATCATAATAAAAATGAGAAAGTATACACCTAAAATACTGATCATATTGGTTTGTACATTTAAGTCCATAGAAGTATTATTTGTATTTAAACAAATATAGGCAATGAGATATTTACAACCACTAGCTAATCATGCTAGACAGGAATAAAGAAACAATTGCAATTTCAGGAGTAATTGTGGGCAACACCAGATGTATGCATGTACATGGTGATGTCTGATTTACGACTTATTTTTCATTCCGAGGCAATGCCAATAACACATGTTGTATTTAATAAGCTTTGGTTCAGGTGTGATGAGAGGCAACTTATCCACAAACATGAAGAGCCTCTTCAAACCTTCCTTGGAGATGGAAGACATATCAACAATATCGTCGGTGCTCGTATAAATCCAGAGATCGGCTGAGTTGACTCTTTTGAGACCATCCCGACAGAATGGGCATGACTCTGATCGCGTTCGCCTGCAACAACCATCAATGAAAAATTTAAACTCGTTCTCAAGAGAACTCCAAAAATGAAAGGAATCACTTGATTGAGTGAGATTTGACTTGGTTATTTATACAGTAGAAAATACAATTTAGAATATAGATTCTAAGATTTGAGATAATTTACAAATTAAACCTTCAAAACGAAATCTCTATCTTTCAACTGTCATCAACTTGAAAATTGTCGCACATACCATGCTTTTGCATTCAAACAGATATTTTAACTTAATTTCTAACTCTAGTTTTGAACTCCGTCGAGCTCCTTTCCGGTGAATACGAACTCTGTCCGAAATCAATAGAGTTTGAAATCGAGTTAAAATACATTATTAAATAGAATACATGGTATACAACATGATGGAGTTGACGAAAGAATTGACGAAGACGTCGAAATTACTGACAATTTAAAGATGGAGATTTCATTTGTCAAAAACTAATTTAACGTTTAATTTGTAAATGATCTTAGATGTTAGGGTATAAATTGGATTTTACCCCTTTGTACTACTAGCATGGTAGAAAGTCAACTGTAGCAAATATGTTGCCGGAACTTTCAAATACGGATGTTTTTGCGTAACTTAATTATCAAATTTTTGTGGGTTTTGCAGATAATTCAACATACCAGCCTCTGTAGCACTTCATACACATTGAATGGCTGCAATTTGGCAGCACGACTTTGCTGTTTAACTCCATGCAGATTCCACATTCTTCATCTCTCTCTAAATCAACCTTAGAGAGCTCTCCTTTGTTCATCTCCATTTTTTTACTGTACTTGGCAGTCCATAGTTCTCTCTGCTTCTTGTCTTCGACATCCGTGATTCCTCTTTGAAGTTGCAACAAAGAGGGGAATATCACACCTGCACTCGAAGATCCAAAGTAACGAATTTCTAACATTAGAAAGCACGTATTATATTGATTACTTGTAATCAAGAACTTGTCGCTTAAATATATAATCTCATTGAAGCTGTGATAAAAAGCATACTTACCATAGAACTCTTTTAGACTGGCCTTTCTTTCATTAATAGATATTGTCGTCTTTCCATTTCCGTATGCCTGCAAGAATCGAACACACAAATATAAATGCAGTGTTGGCAAGAAGAATATTAGCAAGTTTGAAGATGTAAAACAGAAGTTATTGCTTGAATAATCAAAAGGCAGAAAGAAACCAACAAAAAATTGCAACTAATAATACCTTGTATATGAAAACTCTGAGCAAACCCAGAGCCCCAGCAAGGTGACAATCGGTCCACTGAACAAGAAAGAGAACAAACTGAGCTGCTCGAGTGTAGGATAATCTCATTTGGAGGCAGGCACCATCATAATCCCTTGGATATTCCGAGGCCCTTTTAAGTTCCAGAGTAGATTCATCAATAAATGGAAATCAATCCAGACAATATCAAGCAATGATGGAAAAAACACAGAAGAATTCAAGGATATATAGCTAATAGGTGAAAAGAAATGGAGATATAACTTCTTGTGGGGGTGTAATCTCAGAAGATTTCTCCGTATTTAGATTCAAAATCTAGCTAAAATAGGATTTGGGTCCACACAAACATTGCATAGTGGTGAAGTCACCCCTCTTTGGTTGCCATTTTTACAGCAGATGATCTTTTACTAGACCAGTTCCATTTCCTCATCTAGTTTTCTCCAAAGAACATTGAAAAACAAGTAGCTCAAAGAAGAAAAAACTGAAGCTAATTTCATAAAAATGGCGAATGTAGCTTGACAGAGATCATGGAAAGAGAAAGAACATTACAAGGTATTAGCCAACTGAACATCAGCTTCAAGAGCCTTAATAGAATCCTTAAAAGATTTTCGCATTTTCCCTTTCTTCCTTCTTCAAAACAATCACCGGACCACCATTACTAGCAGCCCAATTGCGGCTCGAAACTCTATTCTTCACCACAATCAACGTCTAATTTCGCTGAAACCTGCATCAAAAAACGCTCAAAAGACTACCCGTAAGAACCAACTTGAAGTAAAAAAGAGCCCAATCCTTACCCGTTTCTCATCGTCTATCCATTTCTCCGTACCAAAATCATATGCATCTCAGCGTTTTCATCGTCCCATTTCCTCCTCCGAAACGGGTATTCGCGATCTAATAGCGACGGATTGGGAGATTGCAGAAGTGAAGAGAAGTTAAAAGAGAGCGAGAGAGGGGGAGTAGGGAAGTGGGGCAGGGTTGGATTTCGCTTTGAGCACACGTAAGAGTGAGATTTCAGTTCTTTATTGAGACGACGAACGAGGTGGAATCCAGTAACGTACCTCCCGTCTTGCCCACGTATTGGCCTCTAGATCTTCCACTCACTTCCCAGTTCCCTGTGCTGTCTCAGTGTCTTGTAGCCATTAACATAACATCTCACCTCTTACATATATTGTTTGATTTCATTTTGTGATGAAACACCCAAATAAATAATAAAAAATAAATAAAATAAAATAAAAAAACAAACACATTCTTTTTGGTGTTAAAATATAATGCATTTTAGATGTGTCACCAACATAAAATTGTGGTCCAAAATAACTTATAACATTTTTTTCTTCTGTTAAAATAATACGTTAATAGAAATGATGCATCAGCAATAACGATTATTCGAAAGATTATAAGCCAATAGAGATACTTCAAAACCTTACAGCTAGAAAGCGCAGATCCACACCAATCAATCATTTAATAAAGAATTTAGTCTGTTTAACACACTATATCGTACCATGGAACTCATGCCAATCATATCTATGTGACACTAAAGTCATTATGATGATGTTGTAGCACTCACATAAGGCATAACACATAACACTTATCACGTAGACTTAGAAATCCTTGAGTGCTAAAAAATTAGTTCATTTTTTAATTTTTTGTTACTTGAAAATCAAATTTGTAGCTAATGTATTTCTCACAAGTTATTGGTTTGATCGAGTTATGTTCCGTAAATGAGTTATCAACATCGGTAGCTTTATTACAATAGTTGTCACGTCAACATAGATCAAAACACGAACTTGTATTATAAACTCAAAAATCGAAGCAAATAAATATGGTGACGTGGCATGTTCTGGTCAAAATATTATATGTGAGAGAGCAATGAAGGGGAGGCCACGTATACGACAGATGTAGGCAAAGGGCAATAATGGGTGATTAGTTAAATGATATGACGCTCCAACCTCACTGATTTGAGACCTCGTCGTAGTATTCCCGAGTTGTCCATAACTTGGCTACCATTTCAAACTCTTCCTTGTTTTTTTTTGCATTGAACTCAGCTAACCCAATAGTTAGCTCCCACGTGTCATATTCCAGGGCATTTCAAGTGTTCAAAATTGCATTGACCAAGGTATGATCCACCTCATTTGATTTGTCAAATAAAAAAATAGACAATTCAGCTGTAAGTAATTTATTGATATAATTGTTTGTATATTAGTAAGAAGTAACGTATGAATGGTTATCATTTCTCCAACAAGTAAATGGGGTCAAAATAGGAGTCTCAAGTAGACAAAATGCGGATTTTCCTCGGAACTAAATTCCAACGAAATGCCCTTAAAGATAAAGACTATACGGGGTTGAATTCGAAGGAGAAGAATCTAAACGATATCACAAATGATTTTAGTTTTGACATTTCAATTCGGACAATTACTTTGGCCAACTATCGTGAGTTTTGAAAAAGCCATGCACAAAGATTAGAAGTTAGCAAGGATTGGGCTTCAAATTGACGTCTAATGTAAAAAATAAACGCCCACTTGCTTGGCACATTATTATTTTTATTGTTATCAACGTTAAGGTTTATTTTGTCCACGACGCATAATTCAGGAATCATATTATTGAAGGAATTAATTTAGTGTACCAAGACTTATCTAGACTCCATTGATTCATGGTTTAAAATAATAAATTCGAAAACTATTTAAAAATAAATTTGAAATGATCCGGACGTTAATGAGAAAAAAATATTGTAATGACTGAATTGAAACGAAAGCTAATCTATAAAGACTAAAAACATATTTTACCCAAATAGATAAGAACCAATGACCGATCCAAACCAAATACCCATTCAGGTTCGGTTCGGTTCAAGTGGTTCAATGAATTTTCCAATTTGGGCTAGTTCCATTCCGCCACTGAATCACCCCACTGTGACCTACTTGATTGATTGCACATAAAAAAGAAATATCACTTACAACTATTTGTCGTCAAAGATAACCGGCCAGTTCGCTTCAATCTACTTGTTCCATCTCGTTAAAAAACAAGCGAGTCGACTCGCTCGAGTAACTACTGCTAATATTGGTACATTTTTTTTTTGGTTTATTCTTTTAGGATTTACAGTGATTTTATTTTTTTATTAATATTGTATTTTTTTTATTTTCATATTAATGAGTGAACGAGCAATAAGGAAAGAATTAGGGAGAGAAGAAGAGAAAAAAAGGTGAGTATAAGAGAGAAAGATTATAGATGGGGTGCTCTAAGGGTTTTCTCTTGGTGATGAGCTACGTCTTTTTTGTATTCGGGGTACTGTTGCGTGTGATGTCGCATCATTACAGAAAACTCTCATTTTCTTGATTTTTTAATAAAACTTGTTGTTGGGATTTCGTGCGTGGACATATGGCAGTTTCGTCTGAATCACGTAAATTCTTGTGTCTTGATCTTCTTTCATTCTTTTGTTTTATTCTTAATTAATTATTGTGGTGTGTTTTATCACAACACTTGGTGCGGTGAGCATGAATTATTTTCTTACAGTATCCATGGAGAAATTCGAAGTATAAGTTCACAAGCGAGAATGATTTCAGTCTCTAGCTAGTCAAGATGAAGGTTTTTATGGTTCATCAAGGATTATTTGTTGTTATTCATCCCAGGACATTTAGGAAACTTCAATTATCTAACAGAGATATGGTTGTTGAGATGGAGTCCAAAGTGCATAGTGATATTTTGCTAAGTTTGGGAGAACGAGATACTAAGGGAGGTCACTGAATAAGTGATATGCCACGGGATGCCATCACTCGGTCTCGTGCCAAATCCTTGGCCGATAATTTACCTAACGAACTGTCTCTTTTTGTGGGTGGATCATCATTAAATCAATTGGAGTTGGAACCAAGCCTTCAAGACATGGAAAAGCTATTTAATATCATGGGAGAATGCTCTCGGCTATGCCAATGTTGAAGAAGGAATTTGTCTTTCTTAACATCAACTTGTGGAATCAGCTAGTAGTTTTTTGCCTCTCTTTCTTTTGTTTTGTTTGTTATTTAAATTACTTGAACATTATTGTCTTCGGCTAGCTCACTTGGCCGAGCATTTCCCCTTTTAGCACCACTTTGTTGGCTACTGTTTTTGTAACCCTAATTGTGCTGAAGGTTGATGGTTTAAATACCAACCTTATGGCTGCTGAAACTCACTTTTGAATGCCATAAGTTTCATATAGAGCTTTGAGCTTTTCGATCTTCCATTTTCTCTTCATCGGTGAGTTACATCCAAGAGAGTGAGTGAGTGTTTGTTGCCGATTTGTGAGGGACAAATTGGTGATCTTTACTGTAGCATTCCTCCTCCCTCATCGGTGTGGAGAAACCTCAGCAAGACTGTAATGGTTTGAACCTTCAATATTCTATTGTCAATAATGTATTGTGGATATTTATTATGGATGATATATGAATATAAGTTATGGAAGTTATATTGAAGAAATGATACAAAATCCTTGAGAATACTATAAATGAAACTATTTTATAGGAACACACTTGATTGTAAGTGTAATAACTTTTGCTGTAATAATTAGATTATTATGAAATTTTACAATCTTAACTAGACATGTAGAGGAAAAAAATGCCTTTGAAATAAAAGAATTTGGATGTATGTAGCAAAAGTTATCTACTTTTTAATCTGATGAATGCAGTTTACGTTTTAAATTTCACTGTTTTGATAAATGACTTTAAACTACATCTTAGAGTGAGAATTTGAAGAAAGTTAAAGAAAGAAAAATGTTTCCAACATTTTGTAGCATGTATCCATGCAATAACATTAGACAACTAATGGAGTTAGGACACGTGGCAGTCAGCATATGTTGGGTAAGTTGTTTGCTTAAGTGATTAATTAAGTTAATTAAGTATGGGTAAGACTAATTAATCATGATTAATTATGCTAATCATGTTGATTAACTTAAGACTAATCAAAATTAATTAGTTTCAGCTAAGTAAACTTAAACATAAGTAATCATGGTATTTTTGTAATTTATCATGTAAGAAATGGTAAAATAGTACTTGTACATGGACAAAAAAGATAGAATGGTAATTCTATCCCAAGATCTCTCTAGAAAAGGGTACAAAAGGCTGAAGAATCAGCCATTTCGTGAAAAGTATTTAGCTCAAGAGAAAAGGAGAAAGAAGAGAGAAAAAGAGGGAGAAAAAGTGAGATTTTGGACTTGCTTCTCAAAGGAAAGTTATTCAGTTTGGGGAGGTGATTCTATAGGAGTAAAAATCATTTCATTAGGTGGAAATTTTGTGGGAGAGGAGGATCCTTCAATAGGTAAGTAAATCCTACATTTAGAATAGTTAATTTAACATTTATTGCATTATTTAGATGGAGATAGATTTAAATTATGTTCTTGGTTCTCGTTAGGTTTAGAATTTTGATTGTGGATTGAAGTGATTAAATGGATGTTGTTTTGATGTTAAATGAATGATGTTTTATGAAAATTTATATTTTTAAATTGTATTGTGATGTTAAAAATGAATGTTTTGAAAATATTATTTTAAATCAATGTGATATGCTGGTTTTTAAAATGATTTGCATGGATGAGTTGCATGATTTTAAATGTGCATGACATTGGCTTTATAAAATGTGTTAAAGCATGTATTTGAGGAAAAGAGGAAGTTAGCAATCTTGGTAACACATGAACACAATGGTTGGACTTGTCTTTTCGTGTGTGATGTGTATGACTATGGAAATGAGAATGAGATCAACTTAATGTCCTTTTTGGATTGAAAATCCCTAAACCTCGAGATGACGCAATGCATAGAGTCCTACAGCCTTGTCGTATAAAGTTCGAGAACGTGTAGGATTGTGTGTTGGTTATACATGTTAGGATTACAGTTTTAACATAAATATTTAGTTGTTAGAAGATTCATTGGAGTTTTCTTGAAAATATGGTTTCAGTCATGTAAAGTTCATTCTATTTGCATTGGATTTATTTGATGAAAATGATTTTAAACAATAGTTGAGTGATTTCAAAAGATTCATTTCATGCATGCATACTTTTATAGCATTTACATGGCTTTCAAACGAATATGATTTATATGATTTTCAAAGAATTATTGTAGTGGTAGATGGTGATTGGACCTATATGGTGTTAATAGAGTTTGGATTAGTTATTCTATGTGTTAGATTTATTTACTAGGCTAAAAGCTAATTATGTGGATAATTCATATTTTTCAGATATCGAGAACGTTTACCGGGAGGGAAAACATAAGACAATATAAAGCTTACAAAGAGGCAAAGGCGAACCATCAAGGTAAATGATTTTTTTGTTTGGATGGGATGTTTGGTTTTCCTTTGTAAATTTTTTTTTGAAAGATCACATGTAGTGATCTACTTTTGTAGTAACTTCTGTGTTAATACTCTGATGTTCAAGTAAATTTTCAATGGATAAAATGTATGTTGTTTTTATATGTTTTATGTTTTAAATACTTTTATGAAATAATAATAATAATGATTTAAAACGAAGCATCCTAATTTAGGCATACCAAGTTGAACAATTATATTTTATTAACTCATAACAACCTATGCATGTGGGAGGTGAGTGTCAATGAGAGCATCCCTTCGACGTTCAACTCATTCCCACTTTGAGAATTCTCTATCTCGTCAAGGTCCGGTTGGTGGAATCGGGTCCCGACAAAGGTTGCATTTCCATCCCTTCATTTTTGTAAGTTGGAGTGTTCTTTTTTCAAAGAAAAACCAAACCCGAGGTGGTGCACATTTATCACCATCCAAACCAACTGACTTCTACAAAGCTTATCTTTTCAACCATGCTTATCTTTTCAACCATAGCGATTCTGTGACGACTCCGACCCCATGCCAGGCCGCTACGACCTATACCGTGACATACATACATATTACCCTCGCTCGTTCTCATAAAATTTTTCATTTTCATTTAATTTCCTTTTTCTTTCATTCAACATTCGTTAGAGAACGGACTTAGGCAATCATTCCACATCTATCGACATTTAGGGTCTAACTTAAAACGTATCTAAAACGACTCATCTAAGGTCGGGAAACATCAAAAGAGGCTTAGGGCCTCAAAACATGTCAAGTGGCGCCCCATGCATGCCACTTGACATGTTTTGAGGCCCTAAGCCTCTTTTGATGTTTCTCGATCTTAGACGAGTCATTTTATATACGTTTTAAGTTAGGCCATAAATGTTGATAGATGTGGAATGATTGCCTAAGTCCGTTCTCTAACGAATGTTGATGAAAGAAAAATGAAATGAAATGAAAATGAAAAATTTTATGAGAACGAGCGAGGGTAATATGTATGTATGTCACGACATAGGTTGTGGCGGCCCTGGCATGGGGTTGGGGTCGTCACAACAGTTGGTATCAGAGCCAGTGGTACCATCACTTGTAGCCCATGGATTATAGCCTGGAGGTTCTGGGTTCGAGTGGTGGGGAAGACAAAAACTCCATTTCCAGGGGGGAGAAGTTCATGAGTGGAACCACCCAGTGCTTCGCGAATCTCGGGTTGGACTTGGGTTGGAGGATGACGTGCTGGGTTAAAACTCTGCGAATCCCAGGTTAGACTTGGGCCGGAGGGTCTTACAGATTCAACCTCTCAACTTTTAGGGGTGTTCTGTACACTCTCAAGGTAAACTCGTGTTAAAATTTCAGAGCATTTGGACTTATATTGAAGATTTTTTGTTTGTTGGAATCTGGAGATTCTCGGTTATTGTCAATTGGAAAATCGAGTTGAAGTAGTGCTAGTGGTTGCCCCACAAGTTGCCATAGATGAAACTATATCATTTGATATCAGAGCCTTGCTATTTCCTTGGGATTATTTTGTATTTTTGGATTATTTTTGTTGGATTAAATAAAGACAAGAAGTGGTGCTACTTTGAATCAAAACTGAGTGTGGGTGAATCTAGCTACCAAGGGCAGATTGACGAGCTAAACCATAAGTTTGATAACCTAAGCCAATCGATAATGGAGTTAAGGAATGGTTTTGTGAGGGCCCCTCAAAACCCTTTCCATCATAGAAAGACCGAAAACACAAGGAGGAGAAACAACCGTGGTAAATATTCTGAAGAGTCCGAGGGTGAAGAATTTGACAATGGCCATGCTAGGCATGGTACATACAATGACTTGATCATGTGAGGGTATCCATTCCACCCTATAATGGTTCATGCAATGGGTATGTGTTTTTGGATTGGGTAGACAAAGTGGACAAGGTGTTTGACTACTATGACTACTCTGAAAAGGCGAAGCAACAACTAGTGTCCCTAGAATTGATCGGGTATGCTAGTTTATGGTGGGATAACGTGAATGTCCAACGAAGACGTGAGGAAGAAGAATCTATAGTGACTTGGAGAATGATGAAATCTTTGATAAAGAAGAGGTTTGTGCCGAGCCACTACAAGCAAGAATTATTTTTTCAAATGCAAAATTTGAAACAATGCTCTCAATCGGTTGAGGAATATTTGACCGAAATCGAGACACTCAAAATTAGAAGAGGACTTGGAGAACCGGAAGAGCAATTAATTGCAGGGTTTATAAGAGGTTTTCCAAGGGAGATTGGTGACATTGTGGAGCTACAAACATTAGATACCATGGATGCGGTGGTACAACTTACTTTCAAAGTGGAAAGGCAAGTCCAGAGGAATGACAAGAGATTTAGCAATCGGTTCCCTCCTAAAACCGAAAACTCTTTTAAGCCACCAACTAAGGTGGATGACAAGAAACCATTTACCAAGAATTGATCTCCGAAAAGGGTAGAAGAAAAAAAGATAATGGAGGATGCAAGTCAGCCGAAAACAAGGGAGATCAATTGTTTTAAATGTTTTGGATTGAGGTACATTGCTTCCAACTATCCAAATATAAGAGTAATGGTTGTTATCGAGAGCACCGGTGAAGTAGTAAGCAAAGATGAGCAAGAGGGAGATTATGGTGAGGACTTTGAAGGTCCAAGGGAGGTTTTTCATGCCCAAGAGGGACCTCTCTTAATGGTTATCCGAAGGAACCTCATATCCAAAGCCAATGATGAAGATTGTCAACGGGAGAATATTTTCCATAGCTGGTGTTTGATCAAGGAGAATGTTTGTTCCCTTATTATTGATGGAGATCTTGTGACGACCCCGACCCCGACCCCGCGTCGGTGCCGCCACGACCTGTGCTGTGCACGTGCATACATACTACCCTCGCCCGCTCTCATAAAATTTTTCTTTTCATTCATTTCATTCCATTTTTCTTTTTCATGCATTCATTCATTCGTTAAAGAACGGACTCGGACAATCTATCCATATCTATCGACATTTTGGCTTTAATTTAGAACATACCCAAAACTACTCCCTCTTAATTCTAAATCACAATCTAAGTCATTAAAACCGTATTGAAAACTATTTAAAAGAACATGTAAAACTGAGGGAAATCACAGTGTAAAGGACTGAGGGCAAAAACGTCTGAAACAATAAAATGAAAGGGGCAATCGATCAGCCATGTGACAGCCGATCGATCGGCCCTTGAGCAGCCGATCGATCACCTCCTTTCGGGCGATCGATCGGCTAGCACTCTGGAAAACTAGAGCGCTTAACCGCATAACAGGCGATCGTTCGCCCCTCTTTAGGCGAACGATCAGGAAACTCTCTGGAAAACCAGAGAATTCTATGTTCGATCGTCTCTCTTTCTGTTTGTTTATTGTGTGAATTGATTCTCCATAATATTGCCAAGTATTCTTCGAAACTTGGTGTCCCAATATGTGCTTCCCATGAGGAAAAGCATATTGAATTAAGCTTATATTTTTCAACACTCCCTTATGCTTAATTTCTGTAACTTCGAGCGTCATTTTAGCTGGCTGAATTGTCAACTTGAGAGGTTCATAAAAATATCAGAACTTGATACAAACGGGATTCATATATTTCATTGCACTTCACTTTTCACAATGCAATTACGAAGGAAATGATACCTTGTATCTATATGCTTCATTTCTATCATGTGAAATACAAGATCTTTGCCAATGCAAGAGCGACTTTATTGTCAACAAAAATCTGCCAGTAGCTCTTCGTATGCATTGTCAATCCTTATAGTCTTATCAGCCATATAGCATTTAATATACACAAGATGTAGCTGCGAATAATATTCAGATTCACAGGTGGATAGAGTTAGAATTTATTGTTTCTGGTACTCAGTAAAAACTGTTAGCACTCATATAGAAAACAAAACTTGGTGCTATTTCGATCATATATATCTCCACCCCTAATCGTTATAGCTTATTAAACACGCTTAAATTCATCAGAAATGAATAAAGAGGAGCCAAAATTAATTGTACCTTTGATGTATCAAAAGAATCGCTCAACGCGAAAAGGTCTTCATGGTTGGTGGACTCATGAATGACTGACCAGTCAAAACGTCCAAAGAATATCTGGTTTGTGCAAAATTAATACCTCAAACTTCCAACAAGGCTCTTGCGAGTTGTAGAATCAATTTTCTTATTCTCCTCGTTTTTTTATAAATTTTTTTTGTTCCTCCAATGCCAACAGGGCGTATTCACAGGATGACAT
>CM039505.1:45127174-45280471 GCA_022432975.1 Begonia masoniana
GCGGTTTGACCGTATGATGCATCTATTGTTGCTCGTATGCAAAACCATACAACATAAAGAATAATAAAATAAAAATTAATATTGTGATTAAAAATAATATTTTAAGTATTTTCAACTACGAGCGTAGATATATGTCCAGGCAAGCAGTAGAAACCTTAACAATGATGCTTTTTCCTGTATTTTCCTGACAATTATTTGACTTTTTTTTTTTTTTTTTTTTTTTTTTTTTTAGATTTCTTAGCTATTTTTTTGGAATTACGAAAGGGAGGGAAACGTGAAGAAACTTTGAAGACGGAGGAAGAACAATGAAGAAATGTGAAGAAGCCGTGGAAGAGAAGCGTCGCCGTTGAGAGGAGAAGAGGGAAAATTTACGTTAAGTGTTGGGAGAGAATGAGGTTTTTTGTGTTTTTAATGAAATTGATTTGTCAAATGACAAGTTTGTCCCTCCATTTGATTTTCCGTTTAACTCATTGTTCGACTATCAGTTTGTTTTCTCCAAATTCTCCTTATTTCACCAATAATTCTGATTTATTACTAAGGCTCTAATAAAACTTTCCGTTCATAAAACGGATTTAATTTTCTATTTTTACGAATTAAATCTTTATAAGGTCAAAAATAGAAACTTGGGCGTTACATTTCGGTTTGAATTTCTTAAATTTCCATATTTTTCCTAAAATCCATATTAATTATAAGGATTCCATTAAAACTCTCGATTCGCAAAACTGACATGTTTCAATTATTTACAGAAATGTCATTGCGCGTAAAATTAGAAAACTAGTAAAACCGGGTGTTACATTCCATCCACCTTAATTGAAATTTTGTCCTCAAAATTGATTACACAAATAATTTTGGATACTTAGCCATCATAGCCTGCTGCCTTTCCCAGGTAGCTTCCTCCACTCCGTGATTCCGCCATAACACCTTGACTAGCGAAATTTCTTTGTTTCTCAATACCTTAATAGAGGATTCCAGAATTTGTATTGGATTTTCCACATAGGTTAGCGTTGGTTGCATCTCAATTTTTCGTGCTTCTACGACATGCGACGGGTCACGCACGCATTTCCTAAGCATGGATACGTGAAAGGCGTTGTGGATGCTCTCCATAGATGCCGGAAGCTGTAATCGATATGCAATCTTCCCAATCCTCTTCAAAATAGGGAAGAGACCCATATAACGAGGGCTTAGCTTGCCTCTTTTTCCGAATCTCATGACGCCTTTGAATGAAGAAATCTTCAAATATACCTCATCGCCTTAATTAAATTCCATTTCCCTTCGTCTATTGTCAGCATAGCTTTTTTAACGGCTCGGAGCTATCTCAATGCGCTGTTTGATAATTGCGATCTTTTCCGCTGTTTGCTGCAGAATATCAGGGCCAATAATACTAGCCTCGCCAACCTCTTCCCAATATAGCGGTGACTTGCACTTCTGTCCATACAGTGCTTCATACGGAGCCATGCCGATCGTAGCCTGAAAGTTGTTGTTATAGGAGAACTCGATTAATGGCAAGTACCTGCTCCACGATCCTTGAAACTCCAATACACAAGCTCTAAGCATATCCTCAAGAACCTGATTCGTACATTTCGTCTGACCATCGGTCTGAGGATGAAATGTCGTGCTGAAGTTTAACTGAGTTCCCATGGCCTTGTGCAAACTCCTCCAAAATCTCGAAGTAAATCTCGGATCTCGGTTTGAAACTATAGAAATAGGCACCCCGTGCAGTCTAAGAATCTCCTGCACATAGAGTTTGGCGAGCTGATCCATGGAAAACGTTGTTTTAACTGGAAGAAAGTGGGCCGACTTTGTTAAACGGTCCACAATCACCCAAATCCTGTCATGTCCCTTCGTCATTCTCGGGAGTCCAACAATAAAATCCATTGAAATCTGTTCCCCTTTCCACTCCGGGATAGGCAGGGGTTGCAAAGTTCCTGCCGGCCTTTAATGTTCTGCCTTGACCTGCTGAAAAATCAGACAAGTTTCTACGTACTTGCAACCTCTCTCTTCATGTTAGGCCATCAGAAATGCTGTTTTAGATCCCGGTACATTTTGGTGCTTCTTGGATGCACCGAGTAAGCCGAAGAGTGTGCCTCGGCCAAGATTTCTTTCTTTAACTCCTCGTTAGGCAAGTACCATCTATGCCTGAATTTTAATATGCCATCCTCCGATAAGCTGAAATCGGAAGAATCCTCAGAGGTCATGCTCAAACGGTGCTTGTCACACTCTAAGTCTTTCCGTTGAACTTCTCATATTTTATCCAGAATTGTCGGCCGTAATGAAATACTTGCGAGCATAGTGGACAACTCAGCCACAGTCTCTACGTCAAACTTTTCAATCTCGGACTTAAGCATCATCGACATTGCGGCAAGTGAAGGCTGCCTCGCAATAGGCATTCTACTCAAGGCATCTGCGACTTTATTTGCTTTCCCTGGGTGGTATTTAATTTCAAAGTCATAATCTTTAACGAACTCCAACCACCTTCTTTGCCGCATATTTAGATCTTTCTGTGTAAACAGGTATTTTAAACTCCTGTGATCTGAGAACACCTCACACTGCTGCCCATACAGGTAGTGTCTCCAAATTTTCAACGCAAAGACAACCGTTGCTAGTTCCAACTCATGCGTCGGGTAATTCTGCTCATACGGCTTCAACTGCTGAGAAGCATACGCAATAACCCTTCCCTCCTGCATAAGCACACGTCCAAGTCCAACTTTAGGCGCATCACAATATATGCTGAACTTGTCGCCTTCAACAGGCAGTGTCAAAACTGGAGCCGTGGTCAATTTCTGCTTCAGCTCCTAAAAGCTCTTTTCACATACAGTAGACCATACAAACTTTTCATCTTTCCTGGTCAAACGCAAAAGAGGGACTGTGATATTTGAAAATCCCTCGATGAACTTCCGATAATACCCGGCCAATCCGAGAAATCCACGTATCTCTTGCACATTCTTAGGCTGCGGCCAATCTTTTACAACTTGAATCTTACTTGGGTCTACGGAAATCCCCTCTTGAGATATAATGTGGCCAAGGAAGTTAATTCGATCCAGTCAAAACTCACACTTAGAGAACTTTGGGTAAAGCTGGTGTCGTTGTAAAACTCCCAAAACAATCCATAAGTGCTCTTCGTGTTCCTCTTTCGTCTTTGAATATATCAAGATGTCGTCAATGAACACAACCACAAATTTGTCCAAATACTCCTTGAAGACGCAGTTCATTAAGTCCATAAATGCTGTAGGGGCATTCGTAAGTCCAAAAGATATAACGAAAAACTCATAATGCCCATACCTCATTCGAAACGCCGTCTTTTGAATATCCTCTCGTCAAACTTTCAACTGGTAATAACCTAAACGTAGGTCAATTCTCGAAAATACTCGGGTGCCCTGTAGTTGATCGAACAAATCATTTATTCGAGGCAACGGGTACTTATTTTTCACTCTCAATTTATTCAACTCTCGATAGTCGATGCACATACGGAGAGTTTCGTATTTCTTCTTAACGAACAAAACTGGCGCACCCCAAGGAGAAAAGCTAGGTCGGATGAATCCCTTATCCAACAACTCTTCTAGCTGAGATTTCAACTCTTTTAGCTCGGCAGGCGCCAATATGTATGAATTTTTAGATACAGGTTTTGAACCTGGATAAACATCAACTACAAACTCTATGTCCTGGTCCGGTGGCAATCCAGGAAGATTGTTGCGAAAAATCTCTGTGAACTCCGTGACAATCAAGATGTCACCTGGCTTTACCCCATTAAGTAATTGAGTGTCGACCACAGTGACCATGTAAATCGAGCATTCACCTCTAAATGCTCTCTTACCTTCATCGAGTAGGAAGTTAGTAATCCACTCAATTTATTCATTGCCTGGTAAGAAAATTCTTCTTTACCCGGGGGTCAAAAAGTCACCAACCCAGATCGGCAGTCGATGGTAGCGAAATGGCGAGATAGCCAATCCATCCCCAAGATAAGATCATACCGCTCTATGCCCATAACTATCAATCGGGCATAAAGGGTGTTGTTCCCTACAGAGACGACATTGCCCTGAAAGATGTGATATGACTGCATAAACTCCCCTGAAGGCAGCATTACTCGATACTCGTACTCTGCTAACTCAGATACTATCTTTAGTCTAGCTACGCATGCAGTAGAAATAAACGAGTGCGTAGCACCCGTGTCTATCAATGAAAATACAGCTACTCCTGTGACCAAAATAGTACCTGCTATAACGGAGGGCTGGGCCTCGTCGTCAATATCGCCTGGCTCAATAAAGGCAAAAATTCTCAGGGCAACTCTTCTTTGATCCTCGCCTGACTGACTTCGGTTCATTAATGGGCAATTCATGACGTAGTGGCCAACTTCACCACATCAGTAGCATCTATCAGTGCCCATCCGACAATCGCCAAAATGTTCCTTCTGGCACTTAGGACAAATAGGCTTCTGAGTAGCCCCTTGGACTTGCTTCCCCTTGCCCTGGTCACCCTTACCATCGTAGGGCCTCTTAGTACCTCTTTGTTGTTGCTGTGGCTGTCCCCTCGGTTGCCAACCCCTATTCTGAGGCCGAGGCTGTATCTCCCAAAAGAACCCTATAGCTAGCTCCCTCGGTTTGACATTAGTCTGTTCAATGGCCTCAATCTCTGGCGCTCTCGCCACAATCTCAGCATAGGGCACATTCCGCACCCCTGATATAATGACACTTTTTCTGATCTCCTGACTTAGCCCTTGCATAAATCGACGCACCTTGTCCTCATTAGTACTGACCTGGCATGGTGCGAACTGGGATAGGGCCTCAAACTTTCTGACGTATTCGGCAAGTGAGCCAGCCTATCTCAATTGCATGAACTCCATCATTTTTTCCTCCCGTAACGTATGGCTAAAATATTTGTCATAAAATATGGCTTTAAACTGCTCCCAACTCATCACGGTTACATCTGTGGTTGTCTTGATTGTATCCCACCAGAAACGGGCATCCAGAGCCAAGTGATAGCTGACAAACGCGACCTTCTCCCCATCCCCTATATTCGCATAGGCCAACATGTCCCCCATAGTCCAAATCCACTCCTCGGCTAAAGAGGGATCCGAAGATTGTCCGTTGAACACTGGGGGTTGTAGTTTTTGAAACCTCTCCATTCCACGATTACTAGGAGTTGCCACCTCTTGAGTTCTGTTGTTCTCACGGTTAATCAGCGTGTCAAGCTATTGAGACTGTCTTTCCATATGCTGAGCCTTTCGGTCTAAGTGTTGGGACTGTTGAGCTATAAACTCTCTCAATTGGTCTATCGTATCATCTCTCTCATCCCTATCATTCCCTCGACGCACCATTTTGTATACCTATAAAAGTTAGAAACAATAACTTTAAAAAACAAAACAAATAAATCTTAAAAACGTACTTACAGTTGAAGAAGTATGTTCGTGTAGTGGCTTGCGCAGTCGAGCAATCTACAGAACCGATTTTAAAACCCAGAAGCTCTGATACCAACTGTTGTGACTACCCCGACCCTGAGTCGGTGCCGCCACGATCTGTGCCGTGGACGTGCATACATACTACCCTCGCCCGCTCTCATAAAATTTTTCTTTTCATTCATTTCATTCCATTTTCCTTTTTCATGCATTCATTCATTCGTTAGAGAATGGACTCGGACAATCTATCCATATCTATCGACATTTTGGCTTTAATTTAGAACATACCCAAAACCACTCCCTCTTAATTCTAAATCACAATCTAAGTCATTAAAACCGTATTGAAAAATATTTAAAAGAACATGTAAAACTGAGAGAAATCATAGTATAAAGGACCGAGGGAAAAAACGTCCGAAACAATAAAATGAAAGGGGCGATCGATCGGCCAATTGACAGCCGATCGATCGGCCCTTGAGCCGCCGATCGATCGCCTCTTTTCGGGCGATCGATCGGCTAGCGCTCTAGAAAACCAGAGTGCTTAACCACATAACAGGCGATCGTTCGCCCCTCTTTGGGCGAATGATCGGGAAACTCTCTGGAAAACCAGAGAATTCTACGTTCGATCGCCCCTCTTTTGGCGATCGAATGGCTCCTTCTTTTTCTTCCCCTTCCCTTCTTTTCCTTTCCCTTCCTCTTCCTTTTCTCATGCCCCATTCCCCCTCATACACACTTCACCATTTCCACTCCAAACCTTCATCACTTCATCAATTTATCTCTTCCTTAACCAAATAACACTTCAAATTCCATCCTCCAATCATTCATCAACAATCCAACTAAAATGCACATCCATAAACCGAATTCTATTTTATCAAAAATCTATCAAAACATTAATTTCAATTCTAATTCATCAAAACATAACCTATACTTCAAAAATCTATCCATACATAGCGGAAGCCCAAAAATATCATCAAAATGGACATTCAATACATTTGTTCACAACCTATCCAGATACCAAGCATCCTATAATGGTTTCTATATATTTCATTCTAACTAATCACTCATCGGCCCATTCATCCCAAAAACCACAAAATACTTAACCTATAGCTCCCCACGGGTCAAGTTTGCACCGACTACGCCAGCACACTCCCACGGGCATCTTCCATCAACATGCAAGCTCGTCAGGTGGAGGGACATCGTCCTCACCTTGCTCT
Organism: Begonia masoniana; assembly: GCA_022432975.1. NCBI lineage: Eukaryota > Viridiplantae > Streptophyta > Magnoliopsida > Cucurbitales > Begoniaceae > Begonia > Begonia masoniana. The sequence continues at coordinate 45,133,775 of CM039505.1, forward strand.
AAGTCACCTACACCATAGAAACAAACTGTGAGCTAAAGGCTCAGTAAGTCTACGTGAATGCACGTGAATGCTATGCATATGTGGTTCGTAAATCATGGATCTTACCTTTTCTCTAATCATTTCATTTCATATAAGTCACCGGGGCTTCACTCTCGGTAGATAAAAACAGCACATCCGGCGATTGGATAGCCCCTTTCATCTACCCGGGGGGAATACACGCTTCACCTGTAAGACAGCCGTGTTTGAACCATCATCCCTGACATGACCATCATTCATACATTTTACCTTTTCGTTATCTTTTTCTTTTTCATGAAAACGTGCATGGAAATTCCTTTTCGTGCTTTTTAGAAACAATGATGCATGAACATGACAATGTCATAAATAAGGCCAAAGCATAAACAAGCGTCAAACTTAGACATTAAACAACTTACTAAAACTAACTACCCAACATAAACTACATTCACCAATTTCCTCAAGCAATGTAAAATCATATGGTGTAGGCCGAATCAGCCAAGTAAGTCACGGGAACTTACCTCATGTCCTTAGCACACCGAGCTACTCATTTTGAGCTTTGTCACCTAGAACAATCCATAGCATTCATTGTTAAAATCGAGCCTAAACTATGAAATTTCGTAAACTAACGAAACTCCTAACTAAAGGAAATTTCCTAAAATTCTAATAAACCTCTGTCGGGTATTTTGTCGAGCAATTTACGCTCACAAATTTTAAATCTCCATTAATGGAGATTTCTAAAGCTCCAAATACCAATTTTTCAACAAAAACCCTAAACACATCCATTAATTCGCCCAACAACGCTCAATAATCATCAAATAGGCTATAACTAACCGTTTCTAACATAACCCGGTTATTTCCGACAAAACCTAACAAAACTCTATCTATTTAAAGACCTAGAAACCGAAAATAAACTGTCCAAAACTATAGATTATGTAACACCCCGAGTTATCTGAACCCGATTCGTTACATAAAGCTCGAACCTAACTATGAAGCTTTGAACTAAATTTAAAATTTCACTCGAAAGTCTGGGTTTGACATTTTTCTAAAACTTCAAAACATTTAAATGCTTGCAGCGGAAATCATTTGGACAACAATGGAGTTAAACAATACCACGAAACATTGTTTGAAATGTTAAGAAACAATCGGCAAATAGGAACTGAAGTTTGAACCGTGAAATACTTGAGAAGTCGCAGAAGTCAAACGCATCTGCCGATGAATAAAGTCAACGGAAGGAGCAGAACAAAATAAAAGGCTTCTACCGATGACTAAACGACAAAATTCCTCATTTTCTTCTTCCGATGACTAAACGACAAAATTCCTCATTCTCTTCTTCCGACAGAATAAACTGCATACACCGATCACTAGACGACAAAACACTTCCTACATCCACTGGTGACGTCAGTCGGATGACTCATTCATCCGATCGACTTTATCGCACATCCACCGGTGACGTCAGCCGGATGATTCATTCGTCCGATCAACTTTATCACACGTCCAACGTTAAGACAAGCTACATATTCTGGTTACTAAACGACAAATTACATTCTGTATCATCCGATGGCTTCCACTGAGGACATCTTCCGATAGAGAACAGATTAACAACACAACATCTGCCGATAGACTTCATCTACCGACAGGGAACAAAACAACAACTCTAACTACGGAAAGGAATTTACTCACTTTACTGAAACCATTCTGAAGCAATTCAAATCGTTGCATTACTCAAATCCAGTAAGAACCCAACATTTAAAATTCCACAAAATACTATCATCAGAAAATCTCAAAACGTATTCAAAATATTAAAGACCATTACTGTCATGAAAACTTAACATACTCGGATTGAAACACTGTCAACTAAACCATTCCAACTACAGACATCAGTTAATCCGCCTCATCAGTTTACCGGACCGAAACATGGATGTACTCCTCCAACCACATCTATTCATCAGTGCACTCAAGGAAATCACCTGCAGTCTCCTCAACACCTACATCACAAAACTCATCTATTAGCCTAATGCTAAGTAAGTAAAGCAGTAATGAAATGAAATACTAAAATATGAATTCCTAAACATGCAATTTCTACTTTCTCATCTCAGTTGTTCATTCATCTTTTCTGTTCGGATCCCCCTGTTAAATTGGGAGTTGGATCAACTCTCCCAAAGTATAAACATCCACTGACTCATTAAGGGGCGGATAAATTCATTTAACAGTAAATCTGATTCACAAGTTCAGATTCCCCTGTGAAATTGGAAGTTGGATCAACTCTCCCAAAGTATAAATATCCACTGTCTCATTAAGGGGCGGATTATTTCCCTTAACAGTAAAACTGTTTCACATAGCTATTTCAATAAGTTCAATCCTTACCATGCAAACATGCATTCAAATTCATTTTCGTATACTTTTTAAAACACGATGCATGACATACCAACACATTCCAACAAACAAACCCTAATGTTTTGTGATGTAGGCCCGAAGGCACAAGCGAACTTTACTTACCTTGTCTCCTGAAAATCGCTCGGTTTCAACTACACTGGAAGTCCTGCTCACCTAATGTCATAAGCAGAATACCGATTAGATCATCACTAGCCTTATCCTATATCATTCAGAAACCTAAGGAGCTACTTTGGAAGCTCTGGTCATCGTACATTCTCGGCTCAACACTAAACCCGAACTCAACTCACTCACAGCATTAACAAGATACATACATTGCACTCATCTGCTATCTAGCCACTCAGATATTAAGAAAACAAAAAAGAAAGAATTACGTAGTTCGAGAAATGAAGGTCGGAGGGGAAAATTGCCTGGAACTCTGCTGAGTTTGAGCTGAATACCGAGAAAGGAAAATGAGAGAACAGTGGCGGCTAAACCTCATTGGACCCTCCATTAAATACGTTATCCAGTATAATATCTCAAATTACCACCATGCCCTTACTCACTCATTTATTAACCTAATCACTAAACCTCCCAATCCCATCCTTAAAATATTCACTATAATTTAATAAAGTAAACTGGTTAAACGAAACCGGGTGCTACAATCTACCCTCCGTAAAAGAATTTTGTCCTCAAAATTCAATACCTGAATAGCTCTGGATGTTGGTCCATCATGTCTTGCTGGCGTTCCCAAGTGGTCTCTTTTACGTTCTGGTTGTGCCATAAGACTTTCACTAGTGGAACCTCCTTGTTGCGCAATACCTTCACTGCATAGTCTAAGATCCTCACCGGTTTCTCTTCATATGTAAGAGTAGGATGAACTTCAATACTCTGCTGTTCTACAATCTGGGAAGGGTCTCGTACACATTTCTTAAGCATGGAGATATGAAACACGTCATGGATTCCTTCTAAAGAGGCTGGTAACTGTAGTTGATAAGCTGACTTCCCAATCCTCTTCAAGATTGAGAAGGGTCCAATATATCTGGGGTTCAACTTTTCTCTCTTTCCAAATCTCACAACTCCCTTGAAAGGTGACACCTTAAGGAAAAATTCATTACCAACATCAAATTCCAGTTCTCTTCGTCTTTTGTCTGCATAGCTTTTCTACCGGCTTTGAGCTGTCAAGATTCTTTGTCGGATAAGAGCAATTTTCTCCACTGTTTACTGTACGATGTCAGGACCAATCAATTGTGCTTCTCCAACCTCATCCCAATACAATGGGGATATGCACTTTCGTCCATATAATGCCTCGTATGGTGCCATACCTATTGTTGCCTGAAAACTGTTGTTATAAGAAAATTCAACCAAGGACAAGTATTTGCTCCATGAACCTTGAAAGTCTAAGACACATGCACGGAGCATATCCTCTAATGTTTGAATAGTCCTTTCGGATTGTCTATCTGTTTGAGGGTGGAAAGTTGTGCTAAAACTAAGCTGGGTTCCCATAGCCTTGTGCAAACTTTTCCAGAACTTAGATGTAAATCTAGAGTCTCGGTCTGAAACTATGGTGCTTGGAACTCCATGCAGTTTAACAACTTCATGCACATACAACTCAGCCAGTTGATCCATCGAGTATGTTATCTTCATTGGCAGAAAGTGAGCAGATTTGGTTAAACGATCGACTATTACCCAAATTGCATTGTGACCCTTTGCTGTTCTAGATAATCCTATAACAAAATCCATAGCTATTTGTTCCCATTTCCATTCAGGAACTGGCAAAGGTTGCAAGGTTCCAGCAGGCCTCTGATGTTCAGCTTTGACTTGCTGACAGATCAGACAGGACTCCACATACTCTGCCACACTTCTTTTCATACCTGGCCACCAATAATGTTGTTTGAGATCTCTGTACATTTTCGTACTCCCGGGATGAACAGAGAGTCTAGAAGAATGTGCCTCAGATAGGATTCCCTTTCTAAGTTCAGTATCAGGTGGAACAAACCATCTATTTTGAAACTTGAGAATTCCATCAACTGAGCAGTTGAAATCCGACTTGTCAGTAGAATCCATGCACAACTTATACTCATTGCATTCACTGTCATTCATTTGAACTTCCTTTATTCTCTCGAAAATAGTAGGCCTCAAAGATATGGTCGAAAGCATGGCTGTCACACTAGACACAACTTCCAGGTTGAATCTTTGGAATTCTGTCTCTAAAGCTATCGGTATGTCAAGAATCAGTTTAGAGACTGAAGGAGTTACTCTACTCAAAGCATCAACCACTACATTCGCTTTATCGGGATGGTATTTAATCTCGAAATCATAGTCCTTTACAAATTCCAACCATCGACGTTGCCTCATGTTTAGTTCCTTCTGTGTGAAAATATATTTCAGACTCTTATGATCTGAAAATATCTCGCAAGATTGTCCATACAAGTAATGCCTCCAAATCTTAAGTGCAAATACCACTGCAGCTAATTCTAAGTCATGTGTAGGGTAATTCTTCTCATGTGTTTTCAACTGTCTAGAGGCATAAGCTATCACTTTTCCATCCTGCATTAAAACACAACCAAGACCAATCTTGGAAGCATCACAGTAAATGCTAAACTTACCATTTTCAGCAGGAAGGGTCAAGATTGGAGCGTTGGTCAGTTTCTGTTTCAAGGTCAGAAAGCTATGTTCACATTCTTCAGTCCACATATACTTCACATTTTTCCTTGTTAACCTGGTAAGGGGTGTAGCAATCTTTGAAAATCCTTCAATAAATTTTCTATAATATCCTGCTAATCCAAGGAATCTCCTAATATCAGTAGTATTCTTTGGTTGGGGCCACTCCTTAACTGCCTGAACCTTGGCTGGATCGACAGATATTCCATCTCCAGAGATCACGTGACCAAGAAAGTGAACTCTGTCCAACCAGAACTCACACTTGGAAAACTTAGCATAAAGTTGATGCTGTCTAAGTACTCATAACACCAAGCTCAAGTGACTTGCATGCTCATCTTTAGTACGGGAATAGATCAGAATATCATCAATGAATACTATGACAAATTTATCTAAGTACTCGTGAAACACCCTATTCATGAGATCCATAAAGGCTGCTGGTGCATTTGTCAATCCAAAAGACATAACCAAAAACTCATAATGTCCATACCTTGTGCGAAAGGCAGTCTGATATCTTCAGATTTAACCTTCAACTGATAATAACCGGACCTAAGGTCAATCTTAGAGAAAACTCTTGCACCATTAAGCTGGTCAAATAAATCGTCAATTCTCAGCAATGGATACTTATTTTTGACAGTTAACTTATTCAATTCCCTATAAACAATGCACATACGCATTGATCCATCTTTCTTTTTGACAAAAAGGACAGGCGCACCCCACGGTGAAAAGCTGGGGCGTATGAACCCTTTCTCCAACAAATCCTCCAACTGCTTCTTTAATTCCTTAAGTTCGTTTGGAGCTAATCTATATGGATTTTTAGACACAGGCTCGGCTCCGGGGTAAACATCTACAACAAATTCAATTTTCCTATCTGGCGGTAAACTAGGAAGGTCATCTAAAAATACTTCGGGGAAGTCTTGGACAATTAAGACATTTTGAGGATTTATTTTTCCTACAAGCTGTGTGTCTAAAACGCTAGCTAAGAAGCACAAATACTCTCCACATAGGGAAAATCTAGTGTTAATGGAAGTCATCACAGACATTTCCTTACTCTTCTTTGAAGCTTGAAAGGTATGTTTCAAATTACCAGGGGGTTGAAAGCTAACTATTCCAGTCCTACAATCAATTGTGGCGTGGTGTTTAAATAGCCAGTCCATTCTTAGGATTACATCAAATCCTATAATATCCATAATAATAAGATCAGCAGGAAAACTTACGTTCCCTACTAACACATCACTGTCAAGCATCACTTGGTTAGAGTGCATGCGTTCACCAGAGGGTAATGTAGCGTTAAACATATGCATGGAAGGAGTAAACTGTACATCTAACTTATCAGCAAATGTAGAGGCTATAAATGAATGCGTTGCACCAGAATCTATCAAAGTAAAAGCAGGCACAGAGTTGATCAATATAGTAACTGACACAACAGCAGGCTGTTCTTCACCCGACTCCATCATGGAGAATATCCTCGGTTTAATCATAGCAGAGCCACTCTTAGAAACTAGACAGTCTCTACTAATGTGACCGACCTTGTTACAATTGTAGCATCTGGTGACTCTAGGCTTCGAGCACTCCTTGTACGTGTGTCTAACCTCCTCACAGTTGAAACACTTCCTAAAGCCCAGTCTACATTTCTCCGGGTGTTTCTTCAAACACTTAGGACACTAGGGAATTTTCCTGACATTCTGTACCTTCCCTCCTATTCCTTGGATATTTTGGCCTTCACTTGGCCTCTTTGTTCCTCTTTGTTGGTGTGGCTGGTTAAACCTTTGTGGGACCTCCTTTGGTCTAGCATACTTCCTTTCAGCTTCTTCCACTTCCAGAGCAGTGGACACAACTTCGCTGAACGTCAAACCTTTAATACCACAGAATTTAACCCCTTGGTAGATTTCTGGCTTCAGTCCATGCACAAATTTAAACACTTTATCCTCGTCCTTGTGAGCAAAATGTCCAGCAAACCTGGACAAGGACTCAAATTGCCTACTATACTCAGCCACCGACCCTGTCTGCTTCAAATTCAAAAACTCTAACTTCTTCGCGGTTTCGACCGTGCTGTTAAAATACTTCCCATAGAAAATGTTCTTGAATTGTGACCAAGGCATTGCCAAAACATCTATGGTGGTCTCTATTGTTTCCCACCAGAGTTGAGCTTCACCAGCCAAATGGAACGTGGCCAACGTGACTTTGTCTTCTTCTCCAACATTGGCACACCTAAACATACTCTCAATTTTTCTAAGCCATCCTTCAGCAATAACTGGATCAGATGACTGTCCATCAAACGTGGGTGGTCTTAGTCTCCGGAATCTATCTCCAGAATGTTCATTGCTAGAACCCGAGTTGGCACTTCCTTGCACCTCTCGGTTTAACAGTACTCCTAGTTGGTCAGACTGCTGGCGCACTAAATCAGTTTGCTGACGCACTAAATCTGTCAGCTGCCTAATCACACTAGGCTCCTCTTCACCTCTCACATTAGGCATCTCTCTTGGCACTCTAGGTCTCCCTGGGTGTCTGGCCATTGTACTTAATTCCTGTACGGGGTTAATTACACTCTTAAATATCTAATAACTAAGGTTAACATAAACACTTATACTTGTTGAAGTACTTCCATGCAACGATTGGCACTGATGAGTATTCTTTTGAACGGTTTAACTGAACGTCTCTGATACCATAATGTAACGCCCCGAGTTATCTGAACCCGACTCGTTACACAAAGCACGAACTTAACTATGAAGCTTTGAACTAAATTTAAAATTTCACTCGAAAGTCTGGGTTTGACATTTTTCTAAAACTTCAAAACATTTAAATGCTTACAGCGGAAATCATTTGGACAACAATGGAGTTAAACAATACCATGAAACATTGTTTGAGATGTTAAGAAACAATCGGCAAATAGGAATTGAAGTTTGAACCGTGAAATACTTGAGAAGTCGCAGAAGTCAAATGCATCTGTCGATGAATAAAGTCAACGGAAGGAGCAGAACAAAATAGAAGGCTTCTACCGATGACTAAACGACAAAATTCCTCATTTTCTTCTTCCGATGACTAAACGACAAAATTCCTCATTCTCTTCTTCCGACAGAATAAACTGCATACACCGATCACTAGACGACAAAACACTTCCTACATCCACCGGTGACGTCAGTCGGATGACTCATTCATCCGATCGACTTTATCGCACATCCACCGGTGACGTCAGCCGGATGATTCATTCGTCCGATCGACTTTATCACACGTCCACCGGTAAGACAAGCTACATATTCCTGTTACTAAACGACAAATTACATTCTGTATCATCCGATGGCTTCCACTGAGGACATCTTCCGATAGAGAACAGATTAACAACACAACATCTGCCGATAGACTTCATCTACCGACAGGGAACAAAACAACAACTCTAACTACGGAAAGGAATTTACTCACTTTACTGAAACCATTCTGAAGCAATTCAAATCGTTGCATTACTCAAATCCAGTAAGAACCCAACATTTAAAATTCCACAGAATACTATCATCAGAAAATCTCAAAACGTATTCAAAATATTAAAGACCATTACTGTCATGAAAACTTAACATACTCGGATTGAAACACTGTCAACTAAACCATTCCAACTACAGACACCAGTTAATCTGCCTCATCAGTTTACCGGACCGAAACATGGATGTACTCCTCCAACCACATCTATTCATCAGTGCACTCAAGGAAATCACCTGCAGTCTCCTCAACACCTACATCACAAAACTCATCTATTAGCCTAATGCTAAGTAAGTAAAGCAGTAATGAAATGAAATACTAAAATATGAATTCCTAAACATGCAATTTCTACTTTCTCATCTCAGTTGTTCATTCATCGTTTCTGTTCGGATCCCCCTGTGAAATTGGGAATTGGATCAACTCTCCCAAAGTATAAACATCCACTGACTCATTAAGGGGCGGATAAATTCCCTTAACAGTAAATCTGATTCACAAGTTCAGATCCCCCTGTGAAATTGGAAGTTGGATCAACTCTCCCAAAGTATAAATATCCACTGTCTCATTAAGGGGCAGATTATTTCCCTTAACAGTAAAACTGTTTCACATAGCTATTTCAATAAGTTCAATCCTTACCATGCCAACATGCATTCAAATTCATTTTTGTATACTTTTTAAAACATGATGCATGACATACCAACACATTCCAACAAACAAACCTTAATGTTTTGTGATGTAGGCCCGAAGGCACAAGCGAACTTTACTTACCTGGTCTCCTGAAAATCGCTCGGTTTCAACTACACTGGAAGTCCTGCTCACCTAATGTCATAAGCAGAATACCGATTAGATCATCACTAGCCTTATCCTATATCATTCAGAAACCTAATGAGCTAGTTTGGAAGCTCTGGTCATCGTACATTCTCGGCTCAACACTAAACCTGAACTCAACTCACTCACAGCATTAACAAGATACATACATTGCACTCATCTGCTATCTAGCCACTCAGATCTTAAGAAAACAAAAAGGAAAGAATTACCTAGTCCGAGAAATGAAGGTCGGAAGGGAAAATCGCCTGGAGCTCTGCTGAGTTTGAGCTGAATACCGAGAAAGGAAAATGAGAGAACAGTGGCGGCTAAACCTCATTGGACCCTCCATTAAATACGTTATCCAGTATAATATCTTAAATTACCACCATGCCCTTACTCACTCATTTATTAACCTAATCACTAAACCTCTCAATCTCATCCTTAAAATATTCACTATAATTTAATAAAGTAAACTGGTTAAACGAAACCGGGTGCTACAGATTCTTACCTAGAATCGCGATAGGGGAGGTAAACGTGAAGAAACTTTGAAGATAGGAGGAAGAACAATAAAGAAATGGTGAAGAAGCCGTGGAAGAGAAGCGTCACCATTGAGAGGAGAAGAGGGAAAATTTACGTTAAGTGTTGGGAGAGAATGAGGGTTTTTGTGTTTTTAATGAAATTGATTTGTCAAATGACAAGTTTGTCCCTCCATTTGATTTTCCGTTTAACTCATTGTTCGACTATCAGTTTGTTTTCTCCCAATTCTCCTTATTTCACCAATAATTCCAATTTATTACTAAGGCTCTAATAAAATTTTTCGTTCGTAAAACGGATTTAATTTACTATTTTTACGAATTAAATCTCTATATGGTCAAAAACGGAAACTTGGGCGTTGCATTTTGGTTTGAATTTCTTAAATTCCCATATTTCTCCTAAAATCCATATTAATTATAAGGATTCTATTAAAACTCTCGATTCGCAATACTGACATGTTTTGATTTTTTTTAAGAAATGCCATTGCGTGCAAAATTAGAAAACCCATAAAACCGGGTGTAACAGATCTTGTGGACAAACTTGGGTTTGAAACCACTACTCACCCTAACCCATACAAGATAAGGTGGTTGAATAACCGAGACGATGTTAAAGTATCCACACAAGTGATCATAGAGTTCTCCATTGGTGGTTACAAAGACAATGTTGTTTGTGATGTGGTGCCAATGAGCGCAAGCCATCTCTTGTTGGGTCGATAGTGACAATTTGATAGAAGGGTGACTCATAATGAGCACTTCAATTATTATCCTTTGAAGCATGACAAGGGGATGATTAAACTAGCCCCACTTAGACCACAACAAGTGGCCGAAGATGAAGAGTTAAGGAGAAAAGGAAATAACAAAGCTAGTCTTTTCATATCCAAAAAGGAGTTAAAGAAGTCTCTCTTAGAAGGAGCTCCTCTCATTCTCATATTGTTTCAGGAAAGAATGAAAGAATCAGGGGAACTTTCCTTGGAAGTTTGAGCTATCTTGCATCAATTTGAAGACGTATTTTTGGAGGAGCTACCACAAGGTTTACCACCCCTTCGGAGTATTGACCACCAAATTTATCTACAACCAGGGGTTGTGATACGAACCAAGATAGGTCCAAGCCTAATGTCAAGGATAATAATCCATCTAACAAAGGAGGCCTTAATGTGAATCAAGGTGCGACCAAGCTCAAGCCCAAAGACAAACATCAATGTCAAAATATTGTAGTTATTCATGGAGAAACATGTTTTACGGAGATCAACATCTTCAATTTAGCATTCCCTTACATTATGACATTCTCAAGAAAGGAAACTTTTCAAGAAAGGAAACTTTTCAAGAAAGGAAACTTTTCAAGAAAGGAAACTTTTCAAGAAAGGAAACTTTTCAAGAAAGGAAACTTTTCAAGAAAGGAAACTTTTCAAGAAAGGAAACTTTTCAAGAAAGGAAACTTTTCAAGAAAGGAAACTTTTCAAGAAAGGAAACTTTTCAAGAAAGGAAACTTTTCAAGAAAGGAAACTTTTCAAGAAAGGAAACTTTTCAAGAAAGGAAACTTTTCAAGAAAGGAAACTTTTCAAGAAAGGAAACTTTTCAAGAAAGGAAACTTTTCAAGAAAGGAAACTTTTCAAGAAAGGAAACTTTTCAAGAAAGGAAACTTTTCAAGAAAGGAAACTTTTCAAGAAAGGAAACTTTTCAAGAAAGGAAACTTTTCAAGAAAGGAAACTTTTCAAGAAAGGAAACTTTTCAAGAAAGGAAACTTTTCAAGAAAGGAAACTTTTCAAGAAAGGAAACTTTTCAAGAAAGGAAACTTTTCAAGAAAGGAAACTTTTCAAGAAAGGAAACTTTTCAAGAAAGGAAACTTTTCAAGAAAGGAAACTTTTCAAGAAAGGAAACTTTTCAAGAAAGGAAACTTTTCAAGAAAGGAAACTTTTCAAGAAAGGAAACTTTTCAAGAAAGGAAACTTTTCAAGAAAGGAAACTTTTCAAGAAAGGAAACTTTTCAAGAAAGGAAACTTTTCAAGAAAGGAAACTTTTCAAGAAAGGAAACTTTTCAAGAAAGGAAACTTTTCAAGAAAGGAAACTTTTCAAGAAAGGAAACTTTTCAAGAAAGGAAACTTTACGAAAGGAAACTTTTCAAGAAAGGAAACTTTTCAAGAAAGGAAACTTTTCAAGAAAGGAAACTTTTCAAGAAAGGAAACTTTTCAAGAAAGGAAACTTTTCAAGAAAGGAAACTTTTCAAGAAAGGAAACTTTTCAAGAAAGGAAACTTTTCAAGAAAGGAAACTTTTCAAGAAAGGAAACTTTTCAAGAAAGGAAACTTTTCAAGAAAGGAAACTTTTCAAGAAAGGAAACTTTTCAAGAAAGGAAACTTTTCAAGAAAGGAAACTTTTCAAGAAAGGAAACTTTTCAAGAAAGGAAACTTTTCAAGAAAGGAAACTTTTCAAGAAAGGAAACTTTTCAAGAAAGGAAACTTTTCAAGAAAGGAAACTTTTCAAGAAAGGAAACTTTTCAAGAAAGGAAACTTTACGAAAGGAAACTTTTCAAGAAAGGAAACTTTTCATGAAAGGAAAAATTCAGACAATCAAAGAAAAGAAGTGATAATCACACCAAAAAGCAAATAATGATGCATATAATGACGAAGAAGAAATGATACCGAGATATTAAGATTTTTTTTTTTTTTTGAAAGAAGAAAACTTAACAAATAAAGAGAATCGTTGATTCAATGACCTTTTTTTTTTTTTTTTTGAATTTCCGAATTTTTTTTTTTTGAATTTTCGGATTTTTTTTTTTTTTTTCAAATTTCAATTTTTTTTTTTTTTTTTTTTGAATTTTCAAAGGAAGAAACTCTAGAAGAAGAAGAAAAAACAAAAAACAATAAAGATAGAAACTTGAATCTAGGAGCCAAAGCTCTGATACCAAATGATGAGAACCACGGGTATATGAAACCCGAGACCCTTCAACAACGCGGAATTAGAAACTCAGGAACGCCTGAGAAATCAAGTATAAGGAACTTGACCCCAATCGAACCTTGCCGACGGAACCAAAGTTATCAAACAAGGAGCTTGACCCGTAACCGAACTTGTGGTTAGAACCAAAGCTATCAAGTTGATCTTTCAAGTTTTGACTTGAAGAAGATCTAGTTCTTCACAAAGAACAAAAGAGAAAATTCTCACAAAGAGTAACTCAAAATCATGTATATTGCTTAATAATCTTGAAGCGCCTATGCCTTTAAATAGGCTACAAAATATCCTAAAAGTAATTAGGAAATATTACTAAAACGATAATTAGGAAACTTTCTAAAACAATACTTAGGAAAACTTTCTAAATCTATGATTAGGAAAGCTTTCTAAAACTATAATTAAGAAACTTTCTAAAACTATAATTAAGTAACTTTCTAAAACTATAATTAAGAAACTTTCTAAAACTATCTTTAAGAAACTTTCTAAAATTACGCTATCCAACCCACTGTAGAAACCTTTGAGAAGTAGTCCAATAATCTTTCAACGTGTGCTTGATCCTCCATTTATGCTTCACCTTGAAGAATGTCATAATGTAAGGGAATGCTAAATTGAAGATGTTGATCTCCGTAAAACATGTTTCTCCATGAATAACTACAATATTTTGACATTGATGTTTGTCTTTGGGCTTGAGCTTGGTCGCACCTTGATTCACATTAAGGCCTCCTTTGTTAGATGGATTATTATCCTTGACATTAGGCTTGGACCTATCTTGGTTCGTATCAGGTTGTGCTTCCAAACCGCCCCACTTATTGAATCAATCCTGACACGATACAGCCTTGCAAAACGAAGTTGAAAACATAACACGACAGGGTTGGTTCTCTCTCGGCTCAATCCATAGAGAACCCCAACAGAAAGCAGTAGAACTCAATCAAAACTTAACCAAATACCACAAAACTTTTTAGAGAACTAACTAGGCGTGTGTAACGCCCCGAGTTATCTGAACCCGGTTCGCAACACAAGATACTGAACCGAACTATGACTTGTTGAGAAAATTTTAAAATTCCTTTCAATGATTAAGATTTTGACTCTTAAATGTTAAAACTTGCAGCAAAAAAATCATCGAATATATAAAAAAAAAACAATATTTATTAAATAGTTAAAATAATCAAGATGGTTGGTTGAAGGAGAAAAGAAAACAGAACACATCGACCGATCACTAAACGATAAAAGTCTTTTACTTACAAACATAAACAGAACACCTCGACCGGTCACTAAACGACAAAACACCTTTACCGCACAGACCACGTGATATCTATGCGATTGAAATAATTTGGCAGACGACGTCTACCGCTCACAAACGACAAACATTCTCAGCTCATATCTGCCGATAGAACAAACTACGTCTTCCGATCGCTAGACGACAAAAATCCTCACTTTACATCTACCGATTGCAAAATGACAAATTCCTCCCTACATCATCCGATTACCAAAACAGCAAAGCTACTAAAGACTTATACCGAAGACATCTACCGATGACTTCTACTGAAGACATCTTCCGATTACAAAACGACAAATTCTAATACTCACATCCACCGATGGACTATATCCACCGATAGATAAAACTCTCAACTTCTACCGATAGACATCATCTACCGATAGATAAAAAATACACAACATCTGTCGATAGACATCATTTACCGATAGATCAAAAATACTCAACGAAAACAGCATAGCAACAATTTCACTATAAACAAAGAAAACTCCGACTACCAAAGAACTTGAGCATTTTACTAAAACCGTTCAAAACTACTTGAATTCATATACTACTCCAAAATTTGGTAAAAACCACTATTAAAAACTAATAGAGTATCATTATCAGAAAAAGTCTAAAATTGTATTCAGAACATAAAAACTACTACTATCACTAAAACTCTCAATATATTTAAATTGAATCATGGTTCACTAAACCTTCTCATCTACTGACACCAGTTAAACCGCCCCATCAGTTCGCCAAGTCGAGGCATGAATGTGCTCCCCCAACCAACCTATTCCTCAACATGCTCAGAAAATACACCTATAGTAACTTCTTCACCTACATCACAAAACTCATCTATTAGCTTAATGCTAAGTAAGTAAAGCAGTAATGAAATGAAATGCTGAAGCATAAATTCCTAAACATGCAGTTTCTACTTTCTCATCTCAGTTGCATATGCATTCGTTTCTGATATGATCTCCTTGTGAAATTGGGAGTTAGATTACTTTTCCCAAAGTTATACATCCTCTCTCTTGATTAAGGGGTGGATTATTTCCCTTAACAACAGTTCAGATCCCCCTGTGAAATTGAGATTTGGATCACTTCTCCCAAAGTCATACATCCTCTCTCTTGATTAAGGGGCGGATTAGTTGTCACGACCCTTACCCGTACTATCGTTTTAACCTTCTTGTTTTTTTTAACACCTTTAACTTTAACT
This sequence comes from Begonia masoniana, assembly GCA_022432975.1. Taxonomy (NCBI): domain Eukaryota; kingdom Viridiplantae; phylum Streptophyta; class Magnoliopsida; order Cucurbitales; family Begoniaceae; genus Begonia; species Begonia masoniana. The sequence goes on from CM039505.1 coordinate 45,149,043, forward strand.
GTACTCAAGGCGGAAACTAAATCGAAATGGAAATCGACGTTCATTTGAAACAATTACTAAACCATTAAAACTTAAAAACAATTAAATCATTTAAACTATTAATTAATAAAATAAAATTCTTTTTTTTTTTTTTTTAAATAAACATGGCGATTGCAACAGGTGACTAGTCGCCTGTTGCAAGTCGCCACGCTCTCTGGATTTCTCCAGAGAGCGTCGCCTGAAATTCGCCCAAGAGGCGATTGCTCGCCACCAAGGAGCGAGCAATCGGCATGCTCTCTGGAATTCCTCCAGAGAGCACAGCTCCCTTATTCCTTCTTCTTTCTTCTTTTCTCCTTTCTTCCTCCTACGCCCTGCACTCCACATTCTAACACAAAAACACTCAACAACAAAACTTAACACTCAACACACTCTTCACTTATCTCACTCTTTCCTCACACAATTATACATACATCCTATAAAGCATACTTCAAACATGACATTTATCCAAACGCTTAAACCGACACAATTTACTTTAAACGTAGTCAAGTTTCATAAAAATGAACCGCGTGGTTCCGTTTAAAAGTTTAACATTCCTTCCTGTTTGAAAAACATCAAAACACTATAAAATGAAATATGTTATCTATTCAGTCACCAAACATCCTAAAACATATCAAATCCTACGATCACCCTATCTAATTCACCATTAACCTGACATCACCCAAAAACTTTCAAAAACACCTAACCGTGAGTCAACCAGCCCTGCCAAAACACGTTCCGCCGCCACGAGCTCCGTCCACCAATCGACTACACTTGATCATCGTAGTGAGGTTCCTCACCTTCGTTTTCGTCACCTACATCATACGATAAATACATTAAGCCTAATGCTTAGTAAAGAGTGTGCTAAACATAACATTACATATATGCATGACATTTGTAAAACAATTTCATTTCATTTCGTTAAACCCTTTTTCTTGCCCCGTGAGAATCATAACTTGCCCCGTGAGAAAACACATGACTTGCCCCGTGAGAAACACATGACTTGCCCCGTGAGAAATCATACATCTTATCCCGTGAGAAACATACATCGTTCGGAATTCATGATCGTTCTTTAATTTGACGTTACATAAAACATGCTCATAAATAGTTCGTATCCACTTTAATAAAACATGATGCATGAGGAGAGACATACGTATAAGCACCTATCGAACAACCACTAACCTATCGCTAAGGCACTACTTAAGCTACCCGTCTTACCATCAACCCCTGTAACTACCTAATTTCATCACAACCAACATTATCAACATCGTTACGACGTAGGGCCTTAGTGGCCAGAAACCTAACACTCACTTACCTGGCGTCTTAGATATGCCGAGCACCGTCCGTTGAGCTTGGGTTACCTAGGGCATTGAACAACACATCATTAATATCAACCCTCAAACATTACATCTAACAAATTGACGTCTCGAGCTAGGACAAATTCTTCTAAAACTCCAACTCACTTCATTCGGGCGTTTCGTCGAGCACATTGTGCTCACTAACTTCAAAGACTCCATTAATGGTGTTTTACCATCTCCAACAACCAACACTAAACCTTAAACTTCAACCCACGCCATTAATCTACTACAACAACTTTAATAATCACTAATACATCATCAATGAGTAACAAATTAACAACCCTATCGATTTCTAATGAAATCCCTAAATTTCTTCACAAACCCTAACCCAAAAACCACTCCAAAAACGACTACCAACTTGACTAAAGCATAGAGCTGACTTGGAGGGTTGGTTTGTTGAAGAAACTTGAAGGAAGAACGCCAAGAACGGAGGAGTAGATCGACGTTGGAGGTTTGGCAATGGAAGAGGAGAAAAGTCGCGAGGGAGAGGGGAAACCGTGGAGGAGAGGAAAAGTGAGGGGAGAAAGAGAAAGAAAATCCTTTTAATTAAGGATTTGACTCACTAATTTACCTTTTTGCCCTTTTATTATTTCCTTGCTTACACCCTTCAATTAACCTATCCTTTTAATTTCTCCAAACCATTTTATTTCACCAAATATTCCTATTTATTCTTAGGGCTCTAACGAAACTTCCCGTTGGCCATTTGGACTTAATTTATTATTTCTACGAATTATGACTCACTAAATGCTTAAAATATTAAAATTCTAAACTTATGGCTTGAAATCCTTAAAACGAAATTTCCGGGTGTTACATTAGTTCCTTTAACAACTGTTACAGTCTGTTCATTCCTTACCATGCCCTTTCATGTAAATTCAATTTCGCATACTTTCAAAACATGATGCATGACATACAAACACATTCAAGCATACACAATCCTACTGTTTTGTGATGTAGGCCCAAAGGCATAAGCATACTTTACTTACCTGGTCTCCTGAAAATCACTCTGCTGTAAGCTACTTTAGAAGCTCGCTCACCTAAAGTCATAACAGTACATTAATAAAACCTTCACTAATCTTCACCAAGAATCAATCAGAAGTTTGAGGAAACCAGTTTGAAACCCTGCTACCCGTGCATTCCTATTTATCACCAAAACCCGAACCTACTCTCAATCACAGGATCCTTGAAATTTCTCACATTGTACTCCCTCAGTTATCTAGCTGCTAAAATACAAGAAAAACGAGGAAAACTTACCTAGGTTGAAAGAGAATCGAGTAAGAGAATCGCCAAAAGGGTTCTGCTGGAGAGCTGAAGGCCGAAAGAGGAATGATAAACAGAATAGTAGCGACTACAGTGCATTAAACCCAAACCTCTCTCCTTAAATACGTTATCCACTTTTAAATTTCCAATTACCCTTATGCCCTTGCCTAGTCATCCATTAACCCTACTTTTATTATTGTCTTTTAAAGTGTGCCATTAATTTTAAAAGAATAGAGAACTAGTTCGATAGAACCGGGTGTTACAATCTACCCACCTTAAAAGAATTTTGTCCTCAAAATTCAGTACCTGAATAATTCTGGATGTTGGTCCATCATGTCTTGCTGGCGCTCCCAAGTTGTCTCCTCTATATTCTGGTTATGCCATAAGACTTTCACTAGTGGAAATTCTTTGTTACGGAACACTTTCACAACATAGTCTAAGATCCTTACTGGTTTCTCCACATAGGCAAGTGTAGGATGAACTTCAATACTCTACTGTTCCACAATCTGTGATGGATCTCGTACACACTTCTTCAACATGGAAACATGGAACACATAATGGATTCATTCCATAGAGGTTTGTAGCTGTAAGTCGTAAGCTGCCTTCCCAATCCTTTTTAAGATTGAAAAAGGGTCCAATAAATCTGGGGTTCAACTTGCCTCTCTTACCAAATCTCACAACTCCTTTGAATGGTGATATCTTAAGAAACACTTCATCACCTACTTCAAACTTTAATTCTCTGCGTCTTCTGTCGGCATAGCTTTTCTATCGGCTTTGAGCTGTTAAGATTCTCTGGCGGATGAGGGCAACCTTCTCAACAGTTTGTTGCACAATGTCAGGACCAAGCAACTGTGCTTCACCAACTTCATCCCAGTACAAAGGTGATCTACATTTTCGTCCATACAATGCTTCATAAGGTGTCATCCCTATTGTTGCTTGAAAGTTGTTATTATAAGAAAGCTCCACCAAGGATAAATATTTACTCCAAGACCCTTGAAAATCTAATATGCATGCCCGGAGCATATCTTCTAAGGTCTGAATTGTAACACCCGAATTTACGGGATTTTGTAAATCAATAATATAATGACATTTTTGTAATTATGTCAAATCAAGTCCATTTTGCAAAAAGAAAGCGTTATTACGATCCTAATAATTAATAAGGATTTTAAGAAAATTTCAGAAATTTTAGGAGTTTAACGCTAATTATACGAGAATTTCATTTCTCGTAATATAATGAATGTTTTAGTAAAAATAGTAAACGGGGTCCGAATTGCGAACGGACAGTTTTAAAAGAACCCTGGTAATGAGTTGGAGTCATCGATGAATTAAGGAAATTTGGAGAAGCCAAATCGTTAGTCAATTGACAAAACAAATAGAAATAAGAGCAAAGGGCGTTATAGTAATTTATCAAGCCAAACTTTATTAAAACTATTTCTCTTCTCCTTCTTCTCCACGCAAACTTTCTTCTCTCCCCTGCGATTCTCCTCCCTCCTTCGGCGATTCAACAGCGATCACTCCTCTCCGACGATCGTTCTTCCTCCGGTCTTCACGTTTTCTTCCCCAAACTCGATTCTAGGTAAGGTTCTATGGTTTTAGGGCATTATAGTTCAGTTTTCACAGAGTTTAAATGATTAGGGTTCGTTTAGGGTTTTGTGAAAAATGCGAATTAGGGTTAGAAATCGGTAGGGTTACCGTATTGGTGAATCTATTGAACGAATTAAACGTTATTGGACGAAATCTAGAGTGTATTCGGTGTTTAGGTTGAAAAACCAGATTTTTAGGTTTGAGAATCTCCATTAATGAAGTTTTGGAAATTCACGAGCACGAATTGCTCGATAAAATATCTCAAAGAGTTGAGTTAAAACTTTAGGAAAATTTCCTTAGTTAAGGTTTCGTTAAATTTGGACGTATAACGGTTTAAATCTCGTTTTAACGACAACTATCGTGTTTTGCCTCAGACAAACGACGCTCGTGGACTGAGCTCGAAATTCAGCGCGCACGAGGTAAGTTCTCGTGACTTACTTGGCCGAGTGGCCTACACTGTATGTCGATGTCGCGTTGAGGATCTCTGAAGAGTTGTTTGCTTATATGCTTTAGTCAGGTAGATAGAGTTAGTTCTTTTATAGGTTATGCTTTTTATAGTCTTTTATAGGTTATACTTTTATAGTCTTGATGGTATGTATGATGTTTGTTTATTTTATGTTTATAACTGTTCATGCATCACGTATTTTTAAAAATAGAATGAAAATGGATTTCTGCACGTGTTTAAGAAAATGAAATGAATGAACGTAATGAATCAATGTAATATGTATCTGGTTATGCAAGGTGGGGCTCAGGCACGGCTGTTACGGGTGCGAGCGTGTACCCCCCCTGGTTAGGTGAAGAGGGCAGTCCGACCGCGGGATGTGTCCTCTCTATCTAATAGGCTGAGACCTCGGTGACATTCTGTCTGCAACGTAATGATAAGAAAAAGTTGCATGATTTCTGAAACCATACGCACAGCATGCATTGCATTTACGAAAATTGCTGAGATTTTTATCTCATAGTGTGTTTGTATGGTGTAGGTGATTACGAGACAGGTGATGACGATGTTCCTCCTCCCGAAGCCTGAGTTCAGTTGACGAAGAATGATCGCGGGAGTGTGCTGGCGCAGTCGAGGCGTTCATGACCCGTGGAGACGTATGTAGGTATTTTGGGCTATTTTGGATAGAAACTTGTATAGTTAGAGACATTTTAGAATGTTTGGTTCTGGATAGTGGATAGGTTATGTTTTGAGTTTGTTTTTAAAACGTTTTGGAAATGTATTTTGTAAATGTTTGGTATTAGGGAAATGTTCAGTTTTTTAAACCGAACCATGCAGTTCGTTTTTACGAAAACGGGTTATGTTTTAATTGAGTTTTGGTTCATTATTTCGAGTGATTGAAGAAGTGAGGAGTGATGAGATTTTGAGTGAGTTATGTTGGGATGTATATTGATGAAATGGTGAAGGAAAGCAAAATGAGGGAAGAAGGAAGAGGGGAGGCAGTAGAGTTGGCGACCAATCGCCAAGGGTGGTGATCGGTCACCAAGAGGGATCACGCTCTGGAAAAAAAATTTCCAGAGCGTGTGGCGATCGATCGCCCCTCGTTGGTTACACGGCGATCACGGATTGCCTGGTGAGGCGATCGCTGGCAAAACCAGCGATCGCCCCTTCATTTTAGGAGGCGAATGCCTTTTTTGCCCCTCTGTTTGCTGTGTATTGATTTTATACTTTTATTAGGTTTATTTTAATTGTTTTAAGTTTTCAATTTGTTTTCTTTTAATTGTTTTAAGGTTTTTCTTAAACGGTTTCAAAAAAAGATCCGAACGTTTTTTATAATTTGGTTTCCGCTTTAAACTCCGCTTAAATGCAATTAAAGTTATTAGGATAAATAAAAAAAATAAATAATACGGGAAAATTAGGTACAGTATTAGGGTCGTTACATGAATAGTTCTCTTGGATTGTCCGTCTGTTTAAGGGTGAAAAACTGTGCTAAAACTAAGCTGTGTTCCCATAGCCTTGTGCAAACTCTTCCAAAACTTAGATGTAAATCTAGAATCTCGGTCTAAAACTATGGTACCAGGAACTCCATGTAACCTAACAATCTCTTGCACATACAATTCAGCAAGCTGATCAATCGTGTATGTCATCCTCATAGGCAGAAAGTGGGCAGATTTGGTTAATCGATCAACTATTAGCCAGATTGCATCATATCCCTTTGCTGTTCTAGGCAATCCCACGACGAAGTCCATCGTTATTTGTTCCCATTTCCATTCGGGAACTGGTAAGGGTTGTAATGTTCCTGTAGGTCTCTGATGCTCAACTTTAATCTGCTGACAACACAAACATGATCCTACATACTCTGCCACACACCTTTTCATACTTGGCCACCAATAATGCTATTTGAGGTCCTTGTACATCTTTGTACTTCAAGGGTGGACAGAAAATCTAGAAGAATGTGCTTCAGAAAGAATCTCATCTCGAAGTTCTTTAATGGCACAAACAAACCATCTAGAAGCATAGGCTATTACCTTTCCCTCTTGCATCAAGACACAGCCAAGTCCAATCTTGGATGCATCACAGTAAATGCTAAATTTGACATTCTCAACGGGAAGTGTTAATATTGGGGCATTGGACAGTTTCTTTTTCAAGGTCTGGAAACTGGATTCACACTCCTCTGTCCAAGCATACTTGATATCTTTTCTTGTTAATCGAGTGAGGGGTGTTGCAATCTTTGAAAATCCTTCAATAAATTTTCTGTAATATCCTGCTAATCTAAGGAAACTCCGACTATCTGCAGCACTCTTCGGTTGGGACCACTCCCTAACTGCTTGAACCTTGGCTGGATCGACAGATATTCCATCTCCAGAGATCACGTGGCCAAGAAAGTGAACTCTATCTAACCAGAACTCACATTTAGAAAACTTAGCATAAAGTTGGTGCTGTCTAAGTAATCCTAACACCAAGCTCAAGTGTCTTGCATGCTCATCCTTAGTACTAGAATAGATTAGAATGTCATCTATAAACACTATGACAAATTTATCTAAATAGTCGTGGAACACTCTATTCATAAGGTCCATGAAGGCTGACGGTGCATTTGTCAATCCAAAGGACATAACCAAAAACTCGTAATGTCCATACCTTGTGCGAAAGGCAGTCTTTGGGATATCTTCAGATTTGACTTTTAATTGATAGTAACCTAACCTTAGATCAATTTTAGAGAAGACTCTTGCACCATTAAGCTGGTCGAATAAATCGTCAATCCTTGGCAATGGATACTTGTTCTTGACAGTTAGCTTATTTAGTTCCTGATAATCAATGTACATCCGCATCGATCCATCCTTCTTTTTGACAAAAAGGACAGGTGCACCCCACGGTGAAAAGCTAGGGCGTATGAACCCTTTCTCTAACAGATCCTCCAACTGCTTCTTTAATTCTTTAAGTTCCGTTGGTGCTAGCCTATATGGATTCTTAGACACAGGCTCGGCGCCGGGGTAAACATCTACAACAAATTCAATTTCTCTATCTGGTGGTAAACCAGGAAGGTCATCCAAAAATACTTCTGGAAAGTCTTGGACAACTAAGACATTTTGAGGATTTGCTTTTCCTACAAGTTGTGTGTCTAAAACGCTAGCTAAGAAGCACGAATACTCTCCACATGGGGAAAGTCTAGTGTTAATAGTAGTCATCACAGACATTTCCTTACTCTTCTTCAAAGCTTGAAAGGTATGTTTCAAACTACCAGGGGGTTGGAAGCTAACTATTCCAGTCCTACAATCAATTGTGACGTGGTGCTTAAACAACCAGTCTATTCCTAGGATTACATCAAATCCCATTATATCCATAATAATGAGATCAGCAGGTAAATTCTTGTCTCCCATTATCACCACACTATTAAGAATCACTCGGCTAGAGTGCATGCATTCACCAGAGGGTAACGTGACATTAAACATATGTTCAGATGGAGTAGGTTGTACATCTAGCTTAACAGCAAATGCAGATGCTATAAATGAATGTGTTGCACCAGAATCTATTAAAGTAAAAGCAGGTATAGAGTTGATCAACATAGTACCTGATACAACAGCGGGCTGTTCCTCACCCGACTCCATCATGGAGTATATCCTCGGTTTAATCATAGCAGGGCCACTCTTAGAAGCTGGGCAGTCTCTGCTAATATGGCCGACCTTGTTACAATTATAGCATCTGGTGATTCTAGGCTTCGGGCATTCTTTGATCGTGTGTCCAACCTCCTCACAGTTGAAACACTTCCCAAAGCCCAATCTGCACTCGCCCGGGTGGTTCTTCAAACACTTAGGACACTAGGGGAATTTCCTGACATTCTGTATCTTCCCTCCTGTTCCTTAGCTATTCTAGCCTTCACTAGGCCTCTTCATTCCTCTTTGTTGATGTGGCTAGAAAAACTTTTGTGGGACCTCCTTTAGCCCAGCACACTTCCTTTCAGCTTCTTCCACCTCCGGAGCAGTGGACACAACTTCGCTGAATGACAAGCCTTTAATACCACAAAATTTAACTCCTCGGTAAATTTCCGGCTTCAGCCCATGTACAAATTTGAACACCTTATCCTCGTCCCTGTGTAACACCCAGAATTTTCCCAGAACGTGTGTGACCCTAGTCTAGGTCAAGCATGAGGATTCAATTACTTAAGATTAGTGTACATAGAAGGGTATTAGAAGTGAAAGGAGAAGTGGAGAGTTTGACAAGTCAAACTAAATTGTGATTGGTGGAAGCTTTGGGTTTGAAAAGTCACACTTTGTTAACCAATCAAATTGTAGTAAAAAGCTATTGAAATGGTGAGGATTTAGGAGTGTTTCACGTTGGCTTTTCATGGAGGGAAAAGGTGGTTAAAATTAAATTTAAGAAAGAATGGAGGAGGGAAATTAAAAGTAAAGGAAAGTTTGGTTTAAATTAGGTTAGGTCTTCTTCTTCTTCATTCGGTTCTCTCATTTCCTCCTCCATAGCCGACGCCTCTCCCTCTCTTTTCTCCAATCTTTCAAGGTGATTTCAAGGTAAATTCACATGGGTTTTGGTTTCCATAACTTTAGATGAAGTTTGTTGTAGTTTTGAAGTGTTTTGGTTGAGTTTTGTGAGGGTTTGAAAACCCTTGGTGAGGGATTCCGAATTTTAGCTTTCAATTGGTTGTTTTCCTTCCAAATTGGTTGGTTTAGTTGTTGAATGAATAGATTAGGTTGTTTGAGTGATAGATTGAAGATTTGAGGAGTGTTGCACAAAAATCGATTTAGGAACACTTGAAGGGCCGATGCTGTTGAGGGATTTTCGGATTGGCTAGGGTGTTTGTTTAATTGATTTGAGTGTTTAAATGGATAGTAGACGTGTAGAGATTTCCGAATTGGGGTGGCACATCGAAATCCGTTGAAAAACGAGGGAGTTATGACCGTTTGAAGTTCGACGGTCAAAAATTGTGCAAAAACCGAGTTTAAGTGCTTTAGTGTGAAATGTGCTTTAGTTGTTGGTTAGTTTTAGGTTTAAGAAATTCTTAGATTTAATTGGTAACTTATCAAGCTAAATTTTGTTATTTTAGGTCGTAGGACGAGTGATTCGATCGGTAGAAGTGTGCAAGCGATAGCTGAGCCATCAGGTAAGTAGAGGGTAATGTTCTTTCACCATTTGGGCCTACACCAAAAAACGGTAGGGCTATTTGTTATTGTTTTGCTTTGTGTTGCGTTGTGTTATGGTTTTGCATCGTGTTGTGTTGAGTTGTGGTGTGTTGTGACATTGCATTTCTTTGAAGCATGCATCATGATGTAGAGTACGCTAGATCCGTGTTGTCACATGGTTTTTCGTTGTGTGTTGGGGTGTGAGGGTGATAACAATTTGTCAGAGTAAGGCACTTCGGTGCAGGCAACTAAGGCACTTCGGTGCAGGCAACTAAGGCACTTCGGTGCAGGCAACTAAGGCACTTCGGTGCAGGTAAATAAGGCACCTGTTGGTGCAGGTAACTAAGGCACCTTTTGGTGCAGGCAAACTGAGTGTTAGAAATTGCATTTGTTAGGATAGTTGAGCATTGTGTGTGTTGCATTCATAAATCCCTACTTACTAAGCATTAGGCTTACGTTTTGTATTCTGTGGTGTAGGTGACGAAGTATTTTTTGGTGAGCTTGATACTGAGGAACAGGACTAGGAGCAGTCGGGGATACATGGAGCTCGCCGGTGCAGGTCATTTGTCGGGGCGCTTCGACCTAGTCCTTGGGGTGTGGTTTGTATTGGAGTTGTGGAGGTTTTATGGTTAGTTTTGTGAGAAATGTGTTGGTTAGTTGGAGTTAGGATTGAGGTGTGTATGTTTGGATATGTTTGGTTTGTGGTGTGGCTTGTTTGGGATTGGATTTGTGGTGTTGGCTTGGTTATTTTGTTTTGGTGTATATAGTACTTGTATTTGGTTGAATTGGAGTTTAAATGTCGTTTCTTTTTCAGGTTTTTGGGTTTATAAAAATTTTAGGCGTTATGCCGTCTGTTTTGATTTTAAAACAAACAACGTCGGGTTTAAGTTAGCTATTTTTATTAATATCCGTTTTAAGTCGGTTTTTCTAAAATTTTTATGGGATTTGAAGATTTGAGTGTCGAGAAGGCATGGTTAAAGTTTCGTGATTTTTGGAAGTGTTCGGGGTGGAAAAATATGAGAATTAGTGGGGAAAGGTCAAAAAGGGTTAAAATTAAAGTTTTTGGGTGTTTTGGGTCGAGAAATCCAGAGGAGGCCCGATCGATCGGGCATCGGGCCGCGATCGGTCACAGTCGGGGTGCGCAGGTGCGCCCAGCGCGCACGCCCAGCGGCCCTTTGAGGCCAAAATTCATTTTTTTTTTCGAATTTTTCCCGACTCCTACAATGTTTTGACTCGACATTTTCCAACGTATTTTGGGCCTGTTTTCCAATAAATTTTGAGGGTTCGAAAAACCCAAAAATGAGTCGTAAAATTTACGAAAACTATTTTAAATGATGTTTTAAACACGGGTTTGATTTGCAAACGTAGCGTTCCGAGCCGGGCGGGTTTGGGGTGTTACACCCTGTGAGCAAAATGTCCAGCAAACCTGGACAGGGACTCAAATTGCCTACTGTACTCGTCCACAGACCCTGTCTGCTTCAAGTTCAGAAATTCCAACTTCTTTGCAGTTTGGACAGTGCTGTTGAAATACTTCTCATAGAAAATGTCTTTGAATTGTGACCAAGGCATCGCCATAACATCAGTGGTGGTCTCTATTGTTTCCCACCAGAGTTTAGCATCACCAGCTAAATGAAACGTTGCCAACGTGACCTTGTCTCCTTCTCCAATGTTGGCGTACCTAAACATTTTCTCATCTGTCCTACAGCCAAACACAGAAGCCAACAAAAAAAAAAGCCAAAAACCAAACACAAAACAACGAAAAACACAGACAAACCACAAAAAAAAACAAAGCCAAACAACACAAAAAACAAAAACCAAACATACACACCAAACATCTAAGCCAAGAAAACACAAAAACCAAACAAAACCACCAAAACAAAAACCAACAAACAATCGAAAACAAAAATGACACACCACAGACCAAAAAAAAAACCCAATAAAGGCAAACCAACCAAAAAACCAAACGCAAAAAAAAAACAAAAGCCCAAAAAACAACATAAAAAAAAAGCAACAACCCCCCAAAAACAACACAAACCCCCCAACAACAAAAAAACAAAAAAACAAACAACAGCCAAGCCGAAAAAAAAAAACAAAAAACACAAACCACAACAAAAGCCACAACAACACAACAAAAAAAAAAACACAACCACCCAACCAAACAAAAAAAAGCCACACAAACCAAAAGATGATTGTCCATCAAACGTGGGGGTGGTCGTAGTCTCCTGAATCTATCTCCAGAATGTTCATTGCTAGAACTCGAGTTGGCACTTCCTTGTACCTCTCGGTTCAACAGCACTCCTAACTGATCGGACTGCTGACACACTAGGTCTGTTTGCTGACGCACCAAATCTATCAGCTGCCTAATCACGCTAGGGTCTTCTTCTGTTCTCAAGTTGGGCATCTCTCTTGGTACTCTAGGTCTTCCTGGTCGTCTTGCCATTTCTTATACTCTTGTTCGAGGTTAACTACTCTCATAAACATCTAATAACTAAGGTTAACATAAACACTTACAGTTGTTGGAGTACTCCCATGCGACGATCGGCACTGATGAGTAATCTTTTGAACGGTTTAACTGAATGTCTCTGATACCAGACTGTAACGCCCCGAGTTATCTGAACCCGGTTCGCAACACAAGATACTGAACCGAACTATGACTTGTTGAGAAAATTTTAAAATTCCTTTCAATGATTAAGATTTTGACTCTTAAACGTTAAAACTTGTAGCGGAAAAACCATCGAATATATAAAAAAAAAATATTTATTAAATAGTTAAAATAATCAAGACGGTTGGTTGAAGGAGAAAAGAAAACATAACACATCGACCGATCACCAAACGACAAAAGTCTTTTACTTACAAACAAAAACAGAACACCTCGATCGGTCACTAAACGACAAAACACCTTTATCGCACAGACCACATGATATCCATGCGATTGAAATAATTTGGCAGACGACATCTACCGCTCACAAACGAAAAACATTCTCAGCTCATATCTGCCGATAGAACAAACTACGTCTTCCGATCGCTAGACGACAAAAATCCTCACTTCACATCTACCGATCGCAAAACGACAAATTCCTCCCTACATCATCCGATTACCAAAACGACAAAGCTACTAAAGATTTATACCAAAGACATCTACCGATGACTTCTACTGAAGACATCTTCCGATGGCTTCTTCTGAAGACATCTTTCGATTACAAAATGACAAATTCTAATACTCACATCCACCGATGGACTATATCCACCGATAGACAAAACTCTTGACTTCTACCGATAGACATAATCTACCGATGGATCAAAAATACTCAACATCTACCGATAGACATCATCTACCGATAGATCAAAAATACTCAACGAAAACAGCATAGCAACAATTTTACTATAAACAAAGAAAACTCCGACTACAAAAGAACTTGAGCATTTTACTAAAACCGTTCAAAACTACTTGAATTCATATACTACTCCAAAATTTGGAAAAAACCACTATTAAAAACTAACAGAGTATCATTATCAGGAAAAGTCTCAAATTGTATTCAGAACATCAAAACTACTACTGTCACTAAAACTCTCAATATATTTAAATTGAATCATGGTTCACTAAACCTTCTCATCTACTGACACCAGTTAAACCGCCCCATCAGTTCGCCAAGTCGAGGCATGAATGTGCTCCCCCAACCAGCCTATTCCTCAACATGCTCAGAAAACACACCTGCAGTCACTTCTTCACCTACATCACAAAACTCATCTATTAGCCTAATGCTAAGTATGTAAAGCAGTAATGAAATGAAATGCTGAAGCATAAATTCCTAAACATGCAGTTTCTACTTTCTCATCTCAGTTGCATATGCATTCGTTTCTGATCTGATCCCCCTATGAAATTGGGAGTTGGATCACTTCTCCCAAAGTCATACATCCTCTCTCTTGATTAAGGGGCGGATTAGTTCCCTTAACAACTGTTCAGATCCCCTGTGAAATTGGGATTTGGATCACTTCTCCCAAAGTCATACATCATCTCTCTTGATTAAGGGGCGGATTAGTTCCCTTAACAACTGTTACAGTCTGTTCATTCCTTACCATGCCATTTCATGTAAATTCATTTTCGCATACTTTCAAAACATGATGCATGACATACAAACACATTCAAGCATACACAATCCTACTATTTTGTGATGTAGGCCCGAAGACACAAGCATACTTCAACTACCTGGTCTCCTGAAAATTGCTCGGCTGTAAGCTACTTTAGAAGCTTGCTCACATAAAATCATAACAGTACATTAATCAAACCTTCACTAATCTTCACCAAGAATCAATCAGAAGTTTGAGGAAACCAGTTTGAAACCCTGCTACTCGTGCATTCCTATTTATCACCAAAACCCGAACCTACTCTCAATCACAGCATCCTTGAAATTTCTCACATTGTACTCCCTCAGTTACCTAACTGGTAAAATACAAGAAAAACGAGGAAAACTTAACTAGGTTGAAAGAGAATCGAAGCAAGAGAATCGCCAAAAGGGTTCTGCTGGAGAGCTGAAGGCCAAAAGAGGAATGATAAACAGAATAGTGGCGGCTACAGTGCATTAAACCCAAACCTCTCTCCTTAAATACGTTATCCACTTTTAAATTTTCAATTACCCTTATGTCCTTGCCTAGTCATCCATTAACCCTACTTTTATTATTGTCTTTTAAAGTGTGCCATTAATTTAAAAAGAATAGAGAACTAGTTCGATAGAACCAGGTGTTACAACGTGTGAGAGGCAGTCCCTTAAATTTTTAGAGGAAAACTCGCTCAGATGAGAGAGTTGTACATCAACAACCCTAGCTTGTCCGATAGGTCACTTCTAGTACCTTCAGAGGAATGAATACTCCAGCTCAAGGCCAAGTTTACCACCTCCCTACTATGGTTCCAACCTCAAAAGGAATGAGAGAAAATGTGTCTATAAGAGTCCACAAGCAATTAAAAAACTTGGAGACAATGGAGGGTCACTCCGCTTGGATGTTACACAACGAGGATTCAAACTAGGCAGCCGAAACTTTTCTAGGTTTTGAGAGAAAAAAGAATGATTTTATTTCACCCAAAACACCTGATACAATCCTCAAACAATGTTTAAATATGTCCTAGGGTTGGCTCAGGATTCAGCCAAACAAAGAAGGAAAAGATCGGCCAAATATAGAAGTAGCTGTTGGAAGGGATTGGCCATACAAGTGTGTGCGCTCCTTCTTCAGCAACCGATGTGATGATGAGTTTTGGTTTGCATGAAATCCTCTCATTGGTCTCTAGATCCAGCTGGAGCGTGGCTGAGTTGGAGTGAGTTCAAATGGTTAGAGGAAAATGAAAAAACATCTTCTATTATGCTCTGCTGTATGATCCATCTCGCGTGCTTGGTGTTTGGTCGTGCGATCCATCTCACGCGCTCCGTTGATGATTGTGACAAAGGTTAGGCCAGCTTTCCGTGCATGAGTGGTCCAAGCCCATCCTTGTGTAATTCATCCAGCAAGCCTCTTTCAAGGGTGATCTTTTAGCTGGTCCTTGTAAGTATATTCATCGAGTTGGTCCTTGCATGTGCATTCATCAATTTGGTCATTACATGTGCACGCCATCCTTTGTTTCGGTGGTAAGTGTAACGCCCCAATTTAAAAATTCTTAATTTGAAACCTTAATTTTTAAAAACCCTAAGTTCACCATCTCACTGTCGTTCAGGCTTTTGCTATCACGTCATTACATATGTTCAAGCTCACCATCTCACTGTCGTTCAGGCTTTTGCTATCACATTTTCCGTCAATTCCATCATTTTCATAAACATGCAAATATCATACCCATTTTATCTTTTAAATAATTCTATGTTGATACTCTAACATATGTGCTCAACCATCGAAAACGTGTGATAAAATAAAATAGTAATAAAGAAAATAACATATATTCTATGATGTAGGGCCGTAGCCAAAACGTTGTATTTGGACTTATTTGGATTCCGAGCAATAAGTGTTTTTGTGATATTCCAAAAATTCCAAAATAATATCCTGCTCAAATAAAATCTTTGGTATTAAAATGCTACTTAATAAATCCAATATCAAAGTAATTTGAGCAGAAATTCCTTACTTTACGTTATCAGGTCAGATCGGATCGGTTGAATTGATTTGGATTGAATCGGACGGCACCTAAATTTTTCCTAGATAATTCAGATATAAATGTTAAAATCCCACTTAAATTATTCCAATTTTATAAGAATTTGGGCAGTAATTTCTTACCGGGTAAATCTTCAATCGGTCCGGTTTGATTCGGGTAGAAATTTGGTTTAGGTCCAGTGCGGGTGAATAGTATCGGGTCGAGTCGGGTGAACAGTGCCGGTTCAGTTTTGGGTCGGTGAACAGTACCGGTTCGGTTCGAGTCGGGTGAACAGTGCCGGGTCGGGTCAGTTTGGTTCACTGCTGGTCCGGTTTGGTCAGGAATGCAATAAGTGAATCAGTTTAGTTTTTCTTTAAAACTGAACCAATGTCTTCTTCACGATTTCTGCAAAGAGTAAGAGGGAGAGCATTAGCGAGGGAGAGTGAGAAACAGAGAGCGATCGAGCGAGCGACAGAGGGAAAACAGAGAGAGACAGAGAGTCTTACTATGATGGTTCGTTGACGGAGGTCAAGGGAGCTTCGTCGCAGGCTGAGCGGTGGTCGGAGCTCGCTGCTTTTGGAAAACTGAGGTAAGTTCTTCTTCTTCTTCTTTCTGAAGAACTCGAGAGGGAGAGCGGTGGTGTGAGATTCCTCCACCCAAACCCCTCTATTTATAGGAGAGGTTTGTAACAAACCTTTCCGATAAATCCGAGTTCAAGTTGGATTTACAACTGATAAATCTGATTCCAAATCGGATTTCCAGAGATTTTCTTGGTTGGAAATCCAAACTTCCTCTGAATATGGATGATTTTTAGACTAGGTTCATTGATTGTTGTTTCCCCAAAATTCGGGTTCAAACGAATTTACAGACCTGGAAAATTCGATTCCCAATCGGGTTTCCAGAAATGCCCTCTGCTGTTAGTGTTTTTGGACTGAATTCAGGCTAGATTCATATTGAATCGATATCTTAGGGATTTTTAGGAATCAAATCTTAGATTAGGTTTTTGATGGAGAAAGAGATAATATTTGAGACGAAGATGAGTGATTTTTGATTTTTCAACAAATTGGCATAATCTCAGAGAAAATCTTTCATTATTTAGGGATAATTTAATAATTTATTAAATTTGAAAGATTCATCTATCATTGATTAGTTGAAATATTTAACATTTTATTTTAATTTAAATTTCAAAATTTCATTTTAAAATTTGAAGATGTTACTATCTACCTCCCTTCAAAGAATTTCGTCCTTGAAATTTAAAATAGTTTTATATATTTGACCATTATATTTAAATTAACATCTAGAAATTTTAATATATCATATTAGCTCATTTATAGTTTATTATAGATTTAATAGTACTTAAGTCCAACCTTATGTTATCCTCGAATTTGTAAGTTAAGGCTTATTATGCTTTCATTGTGCTACTCTAAATTATAAATGTCTTTGTGTCTTTCTATATATTTTTATTCTCATCTAAAGTTTCAAGTTCCTCTATTTCATCAAAATTAAATCTCATTCATACCTATTGTTAAACCTCCATCTCCAATATATTAATGTAAATGCAAAGGTTGTCAATTCTAAATATTCGTTTTCCTTCAATCTTAATTCCGACCTAATGTCCAATTTATTTAATAAAATCTAATATTCATGTTTTTCTTGAACAATAATTATTCTAATTTATATATTCAAATATGGATATTATTCTTAAGATCCTCAAATTGGCTTTTATTTAGTCAACTATATTATCAAGAATTGAATAATGCTCAAATAAAATCTAAACTCACGTATTTCCTAGAACAATAAAAGTTTTTAGTTAAATATTAGAAATATAAATGTCACACCTATAAACCTCAATATCATTTTGATCAACTACATCATCAAAATATCCTCAAAATTTAATAATTTCCTAAGGAAAGTATAAACTTCAGAATTCTTCGAGCAATGTTTATTTAAATTAAATATCTAGATATAAATTTCATATTTAAAACCTCAATTATATCTTCTATCAATTATATCGTCAAAAAATAATTATTCATGACGATCAATATAATCCCCATACTTTCAGAAATAATGATCTCTCTATATATCCTCGAGTTCACTCCAATCAACTACATTATCAAAATTTTAAATTATTATTTAAAGATCTTGATTTCATTTTGATAAACAATATCTTCAAAATTTAATAATTCATTGACTAGGATTTAATCTCTTTAGTTCCCTAAAGAATGATCACTCTAACCATTTACTCGAATATAATTCTCATAATTGCGTTTGCTGTATTCAATTTGATCAGCTATAACCTCGATTATTTATCAAGTACTATCTAATTCCTATGTCGACAAATTGAATCATCCTAAACTACACACTTTAACACTTGATCGTTCATAGATTCATTGACTTTAATTTACTCAATTATAACCTCAATTTTTAAAGTCATCTAATTTCACTCTATTTCTATTTCTCCTCAAACAAAATTTATTATAATCCTCAATTTTCTAATTCAATATCCTCAAAAGTTTAATAATTGTTCCATCAAATGTAACTTTCATAAATCACCATAACAATAATCATTTCAAGTTAAATTTTCTTTAATAGACTATATTCCTCATGATATACTAATTCTTTAAAAAAAGTCTAACCTCCATATTTCCTCAATCAAGCAACACCAAATACTTAGAAAGCAAAATTCTTATCATAAATCCTCAACTTCAATCTAATTAATTATATTCTAAAAATTTGTCAAATAGAATCCAACATTAATACTTTCTCAAAATTTAAAGACATCAATATTTTTATTTTATTTTATTTTTTTATTTTTACTAACTATATCCTTAAAATTTAGTAAGTTTTCTACTACTTTCTCATCTCTATAGTTCTTCGAACAAATTTGTTATAAACTTTAAACTCTATAACTTTTCTCTATAAGTTTTTTGTTTCCTCAAAGTTTTGATCACAGTAACTCAAATTTTTCCACTAATTTTTATTTTAATGTTAAATTTTGAAATCTAAGTTGTTCAAAACTAGATCTTAGTGTTAGTTCATTAATTTGTGAGTTCAAGTTTACCAAATATCTCCTACTACTTATGTAACGCCCCGAATTAATCAACCCGGTTCGCTACTCACACTCACTAAACTGAACTAGAAAATAAAATAAAAATAAAACTTTATCCATCGATATAAGACATTTATGTAAAACAGAGTCATTATGAAAACAGGCTAGAAAATCTTTGGGTTCAAAATCGTTTAAAATCTCTCTGTGACATCTGCAGTCAGTTCGACACTACTAGGTAATCTGTCGTCCACAGAAACTGTCACCCGAACTCATCGCTCAAACTACATCATCCAGGCTCTACATCGAACAAACTACGTCGACCAGACTACGTCAATTTGAATGACACCGTTTCGACAACACTCTGGACGACAACTTTGGACAACTGTTCCTCGTCGTCCACGGCTACATAGACTTATTTTCTACGGATTGTCGTCCGCAGTCA
Organism: Begonia masoniana; assembly: GCA_022432975.1. Lineage (NCBI taxonomy): Eukaryota > Viridiplantae > Streptophyta > Magnoliopsida > Cucurbitales > Begoniaceae > Begonia > Begonia masoniana. The sequence continues at coordinate 45,168,425 of CM039505.1, forward strand.
TACTTAGACTTATCGTCCACAGACCACGTGACTTTAACGTTCCTGGTCCACATGACTTCATCATCCACGGGTTACATAAACCCATCGTCCACAGACTAACATCCATAGGCTTACTTAAATTTATTGTCCATAGGCCACGTGACTTTATCGTCCTCGGCCCACGTGACTTTATTGACCCCAGCTTTGGACTACTACTTTGCCTTCAACTTTGGATGACTATTTTCACTTACAGTTTGGACGACTATTCTTGTCCACAGAATGGACGATTGTTTTTGCTTACGACTTTGGACGATGTTCTCGTCCACGACTTTGAACGATAATTCGTCTACAACTGTAACGCCCTGGGTTTTCTGAACCCGGTTCGTTACTCATAATACTGAAACACACTATGACATTTTGAGAAAATCTTAAAATTTCACTCGACGGTCAAAATTTGATCCTTAAACGTAAAAACTTGCAGTGGAAAAACATTTGTATAAAACAACATTTACTAATTAATTAAAATATTAAAGACTGTTGGTTGAAAAGAGAACAAAAGAAAACAGACACCTCTACCGCTAAATAGTTCTAGTGATAGACATAAAATAAGAGACACCCACCGCCAAACAGTGCCAGTGGCGAAAGCAGAAACAAGACCTCTACCGCTAAACCGCGTCAGCTGAAACGACACGTCGACTTCTCGCGTCCACCGCTCACGTCCACCGCTCGCATTTGCCGAACTACACATCGATTCCTCACATCTATCTCTCATGTCCACCGCTCAACAGTAACATTCGACTCCTTCATCCAACATCTACCAGTAGACTACATCCACCGATAGATAATAGCACTCGACATTCACTGATAGACTACATCTACCGGTAAACAGTAACACCTAACATCCACCAAACACAAGACGACAAAATCTATTACTCACATCCACCGATAGACAAAACGACAAAACCTAATACTCCCTTCTACGCTCACATCCACCGGTCACAAAACGACAAAGTCTACTACTCACATCCACCGGTCACAAAACGACAAAACCTAATACTCCCTCCTACGCTCACATCCACCGGTAGACTACATCTACCGATAGACAAAAATACTCAACATCCACCGGTGGACTACATCCACCGTTCGACAATAACACTCAACATAACAGCATATCAACCATTTTCACTCTAAACAAAGAAAAACTGTGACTACCAAAAGAGCTTGTACATTTTACTGAAAATCGTTCAAAACATCATAAGTTCACAACTTTCTAAAAATATCCAGCAAAGCAACTACCTCTAAACCAAATCATGTTTTTCATACTCAGAACAAGAAAACCATAAAGTTGTTAAAAACATCAAAACTACTAATGTTATTAAAACCCTCTAAACACTTCCACAAAACAGTTAATCACTGAAACTTCATATATAGACAATAGTTAAACGGCCTCATCAGAACACCAAACCGTGGCATTGAAGTGCTCCCCCAACCAACCTAGTCCTCAACATGCTCAGAGAATGCACCTTCTGAGGCTTCTTCACCTACATCACAAAACTCATCTATTAGCCTAATGCTAAGTAAGTAGAGCAATAATGAAATGATATGCTGAAACATAAATCCTAGTCATGCAATTGCTACTCTCACATCTCAGTTGCATTCATGTTCTTTCTCTGATCTGATCCCTCGGTTCCATTGGGAATTGGATCAATTTTCCCAAAGTCATACACCCTCTTCATAAATTAAGGGGCGGATTAGTTCCCTTAACAGCTGATCTGATCCTAAATTCCATTGGGAAGCGGATCAATTTTTCCAAAGTTATAAATCCTCTTCATAAGTTAAGGGGCGGATTAGTTCCCTTAATACCTGGTCTATTACAATCTGTTCATGCATTACCATGCCTTTACATGTAAATTCATTTTCGTATTCTTTCCAAAAACATGATGCATGACATACAGAAAACATTCAAACATGCATAAACCTACTGTTTTGTGATGTAGGCACGAAGGCACACACATACTCCACTTACCTGACTTCCTGGGAAAAGTTGGGTTGCAGGCTATCTCGGGATTTTGGTCACCTAAAATCATAAACAGAGTGTTAATTCAATCTTCACTATAACTCATTCTAAACCATTCAGAAACCTAAGGAAGCTAACTTGGAACTCTATTAATCGTGCATTCTCGGTTTATCACCTAAACCCGAACCTACTCTCATTCACAGCATTCCCAAAACACACATTGTACTATCTCTGCTATCTAGCCACTAAAACTCAAGAAAACTCACCTAGGTTGAGGAATGGAAATCGGAGAGGAAAATTGCCTGGAGAGCTCTGCTGAGCTTGAGCTGAATACCGAGAAAGGGAAATGAGAAAACAGTGGCGGTTAAACCTCATTAAACCCTCCCTTAAATACGTTATCCACTATAAATCTCAAATTACCATTATACCCTTACTTAGTCATTCATTAACCTAATCAATAATTCTCTCAATTTCATCCATAAAGTGTACACTAATAGTTGACAAGGTAAAATCGATTCAATGGAACCGGGTGTTACAATCTACCCTCCTTAAAAGAATTTTGTCCTCAAAATTCAATACCTGAATAATTCTGGATGTTGGTCCATCATGTCCTGTTGGCGCTCCCAAGTTGTCTCCTCTATGCTCTGGTTACGTCATAACACCTTCACTAGCTGAACTTCCTTATTACGTAGCACTTTTGTTGCATAGTCCAAAATTTCTACAGGTTTCTCCTCATAGGTAAGGGTAGGATGAACTTCAATGTTCTGCTGTTCCACAATCTGAGATGGATCCCGTATACACTTCTTCAACATGAAAACGTGGAACACATTATGGATTCCTTCCATAGAGGTTGGTAACCGTAACTGGTAAGCTGTCTTCTCAATCCTCTTCAAGACGGTGAATGGTCCAATATATCTGGGGTTCAAGTTGCCTCTCTTTTCAAATCTCACAACTCCCTTGAGTGGTGATACCTTAAGAAAAACTTCATCATCAACTTCAAATTCTAATTCTCTACGTCTTCTATTGGCATAGCTTTTCTGTCGGCTTTGAGCTGTTAAGATTCTCTGTCGGATGAGGGCAATCTTCTCCACTGTTTGCTGCACAAAATCAGGACTAATCAATTGCGCTTCACCAACTTCGTCCCAATACAAAGGAGATCTGCATTTTCGTCCATACAATGCCTCATCCGATGCCATACATATTGCAGCCTGAAAACTGTTATTATAAGAAAACTCCACCAATGATAAATATTTACTCCAAGAACCCTGAAAATCTAATATGCACGCGGGAAGCATATCTTCTAATGTCTGAATAGTTCTCTCGGATTCTCCATCTGTTTGAGGGTGAAAAGCTGTATTAAAGTTGAGCTGTGTACCCATAGCCTTATGTAGACTCTTCCAAAACTTCGACGTAAATCTAGAGTCTCGGTCAGAAACTATAGTGCTTGGAACTCCATGCAGTCTAACAATCTCATGCACATAAAATTCAGCTAGTTGGTCCATCGAGTAGATTATCTTTATGGGCAGAAAATGAGCGGATTTGGTTAGACGATCTACTATCACTCAAATTGCATCATGTCCCTTTGCTGTCCTAGGCAATCCTACCACAAAGTCCATCGTTATTTGTTCCCATTTCCATTCGGGAACTGGTAATGGTTGTAATGCTCCTGCAGGCCTCTGATGTTCAGCTTTAACTTGTTGGCAAACTAAACACAATCCTACGTACTCGGCCACACTGTTTTTCATAGTTGGCCACCAATAATGTTGTTTAAGGTCTCTATATATTTTTGTACTTCCAAGATAGACAGAGAGTCTAGAAGAATGTAACACCCGGTTTCTATTAACTGATTTACCTTTTCCATTTTAGAAAATTGAAATTTGAGTGATTTAGTGATTAGGTTAATAAGTGAATGAGTAAGGATAAAATGGTAAATTAAAATTTATTGTGGATAACGTATTTAAGGAAAGGTTTAATGAGGTTTAGCCGCCACTGTTCCTCCATTTTCTTTCTCGGTATTCAGCTCAAGCTCATCAGAGCTCCAGGCGATTTTCCCCTCCGATCTCCATTTCCTCAAACTAGGTAAGTTTTCCCTTCGTTTTCTCGAGATTTAGTGGCTAGATAGCAGAGAGAGTGCAATGAGTGTATTTTTGAGAATGCTATGAGTGAGTTGAGTTCGGGTTAGTGTTGAATCGAGAATGTGCGATGATCCGAACTTCTAAACTAGCTCCTTAGGTTTGTGAATGGTGTAGGATGAGGTTTAGTGAAGATCTGAATGGTATTTTGTTTATGACATTAGGTGAACAGGGCTTCCAAAGTAGTTGAAACCGAGCGATTTCCAGGAGACCAGGTAAGTGAAGTTTGCTTGCGCCTTCGGGCCTACATCACAAAACATTAGGAATATGTTTATTTGAATGTGTCCGTATGTTATGCATCATGTTTTAAAAGTATAAATTTGAATGCATGTTGGCATGGTAAGGAATGAATATAACGAAACAGCTATGCGAAACAGATTTACTGTTAAGGGAATTAATCCGCCCCTTAATGAGACAGTGGATATTTAGACTTTGGGAAATTTGATCCACTTCCCATCGAACAGGGGGATCGAAAACAGCTATGTGAATCAGATTACTGTTAAGAGAATTAATCCGCCCCTTAATGAGTCAGTGGATATTTATACTTTGGGACAGTTGATCCAACTCCCAATTTCACAGGGGGATCTGAACAGAAACGATGAATGAATAACTGAGATGAGAAAGTAGAAATTGCATGTTTAGGAATTCAGATATCAGCATTTCATTTCATTACTGCTTTACTTACTTAACATTAGGCTAATAGATGAGTTTTGTGATGTAGGTGAAGAAGTGACTGCAGGTGTGTTTACTGAGTTCGCTGAAGAATAGGTGAAGTTGGAGGAGCACTTCTTTGCCTCGATTTGGTATACTGATGAGGCGGATTAACTGGTGTCTGAAGAAGTGAAGATTTAGTGAGCTATGATTTGATTTAAGTATGTTGAGTTTTCTAATGACAGAAGTGATTTTAATGTTTTCGAATACATTCCCTTCAGACTTTCTGATAAAAGTACTCTGTTGGCTTTAACACTTGTTTGTGAGTGAAGTCTTAGTAGTTATTTGATGTTTTGATACCCTTGGGAATTTCTCCTCTGCCAAAGAAAACGTGATTTAAATGTAGTTGGAGTTTATCATCTTCAAAGTTATGTCGAGGATACAGATGTTGTTCTTTTGTTAATGGTTGTTTGTTGAATGTCAAATGTTATTTGTGGTCAGGTTGTTTTGAATGTTTTGAGTGAAGTTTGTAAGTTCCATCATAGGTGAATGAAGTTCACCGGTGGATGTGAGGTTAGTCGATCGGATGAAGGAAGTCATTCGGTTGACGTCACCGGTGGATGTGAGGTTAGTCAATCGGATGAAGGAAATCATCCGGCTGACGTCACCGGATGATGTAGTAGAAGTCTTGTCGTTTAGTGATCGGTGGATGTCGTGCGTTAAGCTTACCGGATGATGTAGTAGAAATCTTGTCGTTTAGTGATCGGTGGATGTCGTGCGTTAAGCTTACCGGATGATGTAGTTGAAGTTTTTGTCGTTTAGTCACCGGTCAATGTATTCTGTTTGTTTTGCTTTGTGAGTAAAGTCTTTTGTCGTCTTGTGATCGGTAGAGGCTGGATGAACGAATCATCCGGCTGACGTTATCGGTAGATGTAGTGGCAAAACTTGTCGCTTTGCGATCTACTGAGGCAGGAAGAATGATCCTCTAGCTGACGTCATCGGTAGAGATCCTTCAGTTTTATTTCTGCCCTCTTGTTGACTTTGTTCAGCGGCAGATGAGTTTGACTTTTGCAATTTTCAAAGTGTTTCACGATTTAAACCTTATTTCTTTTGGCCGAATGTTTCCTAATATCTCAATTAATTATTCAAACATTGTTCTTCAGTTTTGTTTAACTCTATTTTTGTTCAAATAATTTCCGCTGCAAGTATTTAAACCTTTTGAAGTTTTAGAAAAAAAAAAAAAACGTCAAGTTCAGACTTTTGAGTGAAATTTTAAATTTAGTCCAAAGTTTCTTAGTTATGTTCGAGCTTTGAGTAACAAATCGGGTTATAAAAATTCGGGGCGTTACAGTATGGTATCAGAGACATTCAGTTAAACCGTTCAAAAGATTACTCATCAGTGCCAATCGTTGCATGGAAGTACTTCAACAACTGTAAGTGTTTATCTTAACCTTAGTTAATAGATATTTAAGAGTGTAATTGTAATATCCCGGCTTTTCGGGATATTAATATTTTAATATAAATGACATTTTCGTAAATATGTCAAATCAAACCCGTTTCACGAAAAGAAAACGCCATTATGACCCTAATTATTAATATGGATTTTAAGGAAATTATGAGAATTTTCAGAGTAACAACGCTATATTTCGAGTAATTACGTTTCTCGTAATATAAAGGATGTTTTAGTAAAAATAGTAAACGAAGTTCGTTTTGCGAACGGGTAGTTTTATTGAATCCCAAATATTAAGTTGGATTTATTGACGAAATAAGAAATTCGAATGGTTAAAAACGAGAGAGAAAAACGGTATATTAATGTTTTAATTGGAATTAATGTATTATTATTAGGTTATTATTATTATTATTATTATTATTAATAATTAAATAAAATATAACGAACGACAGATTCATTCTGTCGTTCGCTATCGTTCGAACCCGAACGACGACGAGCTCGAGCCCGACGCCGAGCGAGAGAAGGGAGAACGGCGAGCCTCCGACCGCCGATTCTTCGACGATTCCGGCCAGACGACGGCGGAGAAGCGCGGGCAAGCGTTTCCGGCCATCCTCGCGCACAAACCGAACGGTATGGCTCGGTTCTCCCTGTTTTCGGTTCTGTTGAAGGCCGGGATTGCCGAGCTCGATTGAGCTCCGATCTCCGGCCATTTTTGGCTGGCCTCGGCGTCATATGATCGGGCTTAGGCCGGCGAAGGTTGCTTGGCCGCGGAATGCCCGAATTGGGCGAGAAACAGGGAATGCCCGATTTTGGGCATTTCGGTTTTGGTGAGTGTAGCTTCGATTTTGGTTAGATTATTCTAATTGAGGGTATGTGTGATTGATTCGTGAAGAATTGGATGGAATTCGATGAAAAACGAAAAAAGGGAAATTTTCGGGTTAGGGGCAGTTTCGGGTTTTCTGGCATTTGACCTATTTACGGTCGATTGTTTTAAAATTTCTTTTGGCAGGTTAAAATAGGTTATTAGAGGAGCGCGTGGCCGCTGGAATCGTTCGATTCCGATAACCGACGCGAAAGTTATGTGCGTTCGAAGTTTCGGGTCGGTTTTTACCGAACCCAAATTAGTGGCCGTTTAGTTAGATTTTAGTTGGATTAAAGATTTAGGAAATTGCTTTAGTTAAGGTTTTGTTAATTTGGACGTTTAGAAGCTTAAATTAGTTTTGACGTCAATGTTGTGTTTTGCCTCAGACAAACAACGCTCGTAGACGGAGCTCGGCGTGCTACGGACGACAGGTAAGTCTCCGCGACTTGTTTGGCCGATTGGCCTACACCATATGATCTTATGTTGTTCGAGGAATTGGAGAATTGTTTGTTTAAATGCTTTGGTTGGGTAGTTAGGATTAGTTCTTTTGTAAGGTTATGCTTGAGTGTCTTGATGGTACGTATGATAGTTTGTATGTTTATGTTTTAAGTCTGTTTATAGCATTGTATCTGTTCATGCATCATGTTTCTGAAAAGCACGAAAAAGGAAATTTCCATGCATGTTTTATGAAAAGGAAAAAGGTTAATGAAAATGTAAGAATGAATGAAATCTGTTTCGGCGGTGGTGGTGGTTCAGACATGGCTGCTTGGGGAGCATGTTTTCCCCCCGGTTAGATACGAGGGGCTATCCAATCGCGGGATGTGCCGTTCCTATCTAGCGAGAGTGAGGCCACGGTAAAGTAAAGTATAAGTATAAGTATAAGTAATGAAACGAAATGAAATGAATAGCGAAAAGGTAGGAAGCATGTTTTTTTTACAAACGGCACGCATAGCATGCATTGCATCCACGTAGACTTACTGAGCCTTAAGCTCACGACTTATGTTTATGGTGTAGGTGACCTCTACACAGGTGAGGATGAGATCCCTCCACCCGAGGCATGATCGGTTGATGGATGATGGCCGTGGGAGTGCGCTGAGTGGTCGAGGCGCGTTTTGACCCGTGGGGATGTAGGTATATGATTTGGGGACTTGATATGAAATGTATAGTTTGTCATATTAGGATGTTTGGGTTATTCTGGATAGAAATATGTAAGTGATAGGTGTAGGCTGTGGTAAATATTGTTGAATTGCTATGGATAACGAAACTGTTTTGAATTTACAACTTTCTGGAACTGCTTGGGACTTTCTTTTTAAACAGGAGGAATGTTTGGTTTTTAAATGGATCCATGCAGTTCGGTTTCTTGGAAAATGTGTTTTGTTTACTTATGTCTCGAGTCGTTCTGAGTGAGATTATGGAGGATGTATGAGCGTCAAGAGATTTGGTGTTGAACTGTATAATTGAGATGTAGATAAGAAATGATATTGTCAGGATGTGATGAATTGATGAGTTGAGGAATGATAGAAGGTTGAGTGGTTTTATGTAAACTGTTTTTATATGATAAATGAATTTTCTTTAAAGGTTTTCGAGAATGTTTTTAATTGGTTTAGAGGCTTAAAAAGGAAAATTTTATACGGGAAAAATAGGTACAGTTTTAGGGGTGTTACAGTTATGGTATCAGAGCCCCCGGGTTTTAAAATCGGTTCTGTAGACTGCTCGACTGCACAGCCACTATGCGGACATCCTTCCTCAACTGTAAGTATGTTTACTGTTTTGTTTGATTTCATATTTCTTAGGATTATTTGTCTTAATTTTTATAGGATTTAGAAAATGGTTCGAGGACGGGATGCGAGGGACGACGCCCTGGATAGACTTACAGATTTATTGGACCGTCGGTCTCAGCACATGGACCGGCAAGCACAACAAATTGCGGACTTAGTGAATAGAGAGAATCAGAGGACTCAGAATCTGGTAGTTCCTAATAATCAGGGCATGCAAAGGTTCCAAAGTCTACGGCCTCCGGTATTCGACGGCCAATCATCGGATCCGACACGTGCCGAGGAATGGATCCGGGTGATGGAGGATATGCTTGAGTATGCTGAGGTGGGGAACGGCAGTAAGGTAGCTTATGTTACCTTCCACTTGGCGATGGATGCCCGTTTCTGGTGGGATTCGATTAAAGCTACTACGGATGTGACGATTATGACGTGGGACAGGTTTAAGACCATATTCCTTGACAAGTACTTCAGCCGCACTGTGAGGGTGGCAAAGAGGAATGAGTTCACACAACTAAAGCAGACAGGTTCGGTTGCTGAGTACATACGGAAGTTCGAGGCCTTATCGCGATTTGCTCCGCGCCTTGTCAGCGACAATGAGGAGAAGGTGCACCAGTTTATGGAGGGACTTAATCCGGAGATTCGGATGCACGTTATTGTATCAGGGATTATAGATGTGCCTTATTCGGACGTCGCAGCTAGAGCTCTGGACATCGAGGCTGCCAGAGCTACTTGTGTTAGACCAAGGGAGCCAGCTAAGGGCTTCTTCCGTGAGATCCAACCTCAGTCATGGGACCAGGACTGGCAACCAAGTGAGCAACAACAGCCACAACGACAGAGGAGCGATAAGAGACCCTATGATGGTAGGAACGACCGAGGAAAAGGAAAGCAAGTCCAAGGGACTACTCAAAAGCCTTTATGTCCGCAGTGCCAGAAGCAACACTACGGTGATTGTCTGACGCGTACCAATAGGTGTTATCGGTGTGGGGAAGCTGGCCACTATATCATGAATTGTCCGTTGTTGAATCGAAATCAACCAGGCAGAGATCAACAGGCAAGGGAACAAAGAAAAGTGGTGCCGAGAGTCTTCGCATTCATCGAGTCTGGCGACGCCAGCGATGGAGCCCAGCCTTCTACAGTTACAGGTACTGTCTTAATTGCCTGTATGATAATATGTTTATGTTAAATAGATAACAATAATAATGGTGATAATGTTAGGCTTGAAAGTAGAAAAGTAAGAAAATAGTAGGTGGGTAAGAATGATTCTTAGGCGAACCTCGACGAGAGGATAGTAGACTACATATAGGAAAATATACATATAGAACAATATACACCTTATAGATATAGGGTTATGCATTAATAAGATTAGCTTGAATTAACCGTAAGAGATTACGCATCTAAGAACTTAGTTAACATTAGAGGAATGTGCCCTAGGAGATATGGTTTTCAAATAGATAGAAATAGAGTTTATTTGGCAATCCCTTGGAGTATTAGAATACGACAATTTAAGAGAAACGAAAGTTTAGATATAAATCTATTTAGGGATACCTTAGATTGTTGTAATACTTGGAGTGTGTTTAAATAGACGAAGTACTGTAGAATTTGTATATTGGGGATTTGTGTGAAGTTAAGGGTGTTTAGATTCAGATAGAATTCAAGAGTTAAACTTAGAATAAATGTCGAGTAGAATAGTTGAGACCTGACTAGTAGGAGTGAACGATATTAGACTAGTCGGTGAACTCAAAATAACCTTGAGGAAATTAGAGACAGGTGAAGTAGATCGTTGGATTAAATGAGAGGTTAGGTTAGAAGCTTAGATTGGCGTTTAAAAGGTCTGCAAAATTATGAGATCTGCAAAATATAGAATAAAGAGGGTGTGGATTTTCACGGAAATTATCTGAGTAAGCTTAGAAGTGAGGCGGAGTTAGTAAATTTCTAGAGATCGACTCGTGTTTGGCAAGTCAAGACCAAGAAATGCAGGAGTGGCTTAGGTTAGAATGATTAGTTTAGAGCGCATCAATGAGGAGATTTAGAGACTTGACCATGTTCAGAGCCGATAGAGATTTAAGATAGACAAAGGAGTGTAACGTAAGCAGTGTGAGAATTTTAATTATGAATATAGTGGTAGAATTTAAGGACAAAACTTAGAATGGAAGCAATGTTTATAAGGAAATTCTAGTGATATAGTTCGAGGAGTATAACAGTGTAAACCTAGTGGTGAAATCCGCCCAGGAATAACTGGCGGGATTGGTAAGTTGCCCAAGAAAGTATGTGACTTAGGAGATTTAGTAAAACTTAATGCGTGAGTGAGGATATGTACAATCCAATTGAGAGTAGAGATTACGAATTTAAGGCTAATGTTGGAAGGAATAGTCGAAGTTTTGGTTTAGAATCATAGAGATTAATCTTAGGGATGACGGGATCAGAGTTAATAAGAGAAAGTGCGAATTTTGTTAGAGATAGGATCCTAAGTAAGTACCGATTGTAACTCCTAGTTTGACTCACAAAGACCAAGTAGTATTATAGTCGTATAGTTACAGGGTGTAACAATGAGGACTTAATTAGGAACTAGCACCGAAATAGTCTCCAAAAGTCAATGGGTTACCCAAGAAGTTAGGTGACCAGGGAATCTTTTGGGTGATACAGTTACGAGGAATCATTACCCGAGCGAATATAGAAATTTGGATCGACATAAGTTCGACTACAGATGAAGCCGACGAAGTTATGAAGGAGTTTGGGAAAATTGATTGGAGATTTAAGAACTTAGCTAAACTCAGTACTTTAGTAAGGAAGTGTACGATCAGATCGAAGGTGGAGAATACAAGTTTAAGGCTGATATTGGTGAGTACAGTGGGCAGTTTTGGTTGAGAACCATGAGGAATGACCGTAAGTACGGACGATGATCGAAACGTGGGGCCGCGTCACATGAAACGTTAACGCCAAGGGCTATGTGTTAGGACAAATTTTGAGGACAAATTTTAAATAAGGTGGATGGAATGTAATATCCCGGCTTTTCGGGATATTAATATTTAATATAAATGACATTTTCGTAAATATGTCAAATCAAACCCGTTTCACGAAAAGAAAACGCCATTAAACCCTAATTATTATATGGATTTAAGGAAATTATGAGAATTTTCAGAGTAACAACGCTATATTTCGAGTAATTACGTTTCTCGTAATATAAAGGATGTTTAGTAAAAATAGTAAACGAGTTCGTTTGCGAACGGGTAGTTTTATTGAATCCCAAATATTAAGTTGGATTTATTGACGAAATAAGAAATTCGAATGGTTAAAAACGAGAGAGAAAAACGGTATATTAATGTTTTAAATTGGAATTAATGTATTATTATTAGGTTATTATTATTATTATTATTATTAATAATTAAATAAAATATAACGAACGACAGATTCATTCTGTCGTTCGCTATTGTTCGAACCCGAACGACGACGAGCTCGAGCCCGACGCCGAGCGAGAGAAGGGAGAACGGCGAGCCTCCGACCGCCGATTCTTCGACGATTCCGGCCAGACGACGGCGGAGAAGCGCGGGCAAGCGTTTCCGGCCATCCTCGCGCACAAACCGAACGGTATGGCTCGGTTCTCCCTGTTTTCGGTTCTGTTGAAGGCCGGGATTGCCGAGCTCGATTGAGCTCCGATCTCCGGCCATTTTTGGCTGGCCTCGGCGTCATATGATCGGGCTTAGGCCGGCGAAGGTTGCTTGGCCGCGGAATGCCCGAATTGGGCGAGAAACAGGGAATGCCCGATTTTGGGCATTTCGGTTTTGGTGAGTGTAGCTTCGATTTTGGTTAGATTATTCTAATTGAGGGTATGTGTGATTGATTCGTGAAGAATTGGATGGAATTCGATGAAAAACGAAAAAAGGGAAATTTTCGGGTTAGGGGCAGTTTCGGGTTTTCTGGCATTTGACCTATTTACGGTCGATTGTTTTAAAATTACTTTTGGCAGGTTAAAATAGGTTATTAGAGGAGCGCGTGGCCGCTGGAATCGTTCGATTCCGATAACCGACGCAAAAGTTATGTGCGTTCGAAGTTTCGGGTCGGTTTTTACCGAACCCAAATTAGTGGCCGTTTAGTTAGATTTTAGTTGGATTAAAGATTTAGGAAATTGCTTTAGTTAAGGTTTTGTTAATTTGGACGTTTAGAAGCTTAAATTAGTTTTGACGTCAATGTTGTGTTTTGCCTCAGACAAACAACGCTCGTAGACGGAGCTCGGCGTGCTACGGACGACAGGTAAGTCTCCGCGACTTGTTTGGCCGATTGGCCTACACCATATGATCTTATGTTGTTCGAGGAATTGGAGAATTGTTTGTTTAAATGCTTTGGTTGGGTAGTTAGGATTAGTTCTTTTGTAAGGTTATGCTTGAGTGTCTTGATGGTACGTATGATAGTTTGTATGTTTATGTTTTAAGTCTGTTTATAGCATTGTATCTGTTCATGCATCATGTTTCTGAAAAGCACGAAAAAGGAAATTTCCATGCATGTTTTATGAAAAGGAAAAAGGTTAATGAAAATGTAAGAATGAATGAAATCTGTTTCGGCGGTGGTGGTGGTTCAGACATGGCTGCTTGGGGAGCATGTTTTCCCCCCGGTTAGATACGAGGGGCTATCCAATCGCGGGATGTGCCGTTCCTATCTAGCGAGAGTGAGGCCACGGTAAAGTAAAGTATAAGTATAAGTATAAGTAATGAAACGAAATGAAATGAATAGCGAAAAGGTAGGAAGCATGTTTTTTTTACAAACGGCACGCATAGCATGCATTGCATCCACGTAGACTTACTGAGCCTTAAGCTCACGACTTATGTTTATGGTGTAGGTGACCTCTACACAGGTGAGGATGAGATCCCTCCACCCGAGGCATGATCGGTTGATGGATGATGGCCGTGGGAGTGCGCTGAGTGGTCGAGGCGCGTTTTGACCCGTGGGGATGTAGGTATATGATTTGGGGACTTGATATGAAATGTATAGTTTGTCATATTAGGATGTTTGGGTTATTCTGGATAGAAATATGTAAGTGATAGGTGTAGGCTGTGGTAAATATTGTTGAATTGCTATGGATAACGAAACTGTTTTGAATTTACAACTTTCTGGAACTGCTTGGGACTTTCTTTTTAAACAGGAGGAATGTTTGGTTTTTAAATGGATCCATGCAGTTCGGTTTCTTGGAAAATGTGTTTTGTTTACTTATGTCTCGAGTCGTTCTGAGTGAGATTATGGAGGATGTATGAGCGTCAAGAGATTTGGTGTTGAACTGTATAATTGAGATGTAGATAAGAAATGATATTGTCAGGATGTGATGAATTGATGAGTTGAGGAATGATAGAAGGTTGAGTGGTTTTATGTAAACTGTTTTTATATGATAAATGAATTTTCTTTAAAGGTTTTCGAGAATGTTTTTAATTGGTTTAGAGGCTTAAAAAGGAAAATTTTATACGGGAAAAATAGGTACAGTTTTAGGGGTGTTACAGTAATTAACCCTGTGCAGGAATTTAGTACAATGGCCAGACGCCCAGGGAGACCTAGAGTGCCAAGAGAAATGCCAAATGTGAGAGAGGAGGAGGAGCCTAGTGTGATTAGGCAGCTGACGGATTTAGTGCGTCAGCAAACTGATCTAGTGCGACAACAGTCTGACCAACTAGGAGTACTATTGAACCGAGAGGTGCAAGGAAGTGCCAACTCGGGTTCTAGCAATGAACATTCTGGAGATAGATTTCGGAGACTAAAACCACCCACGTTTGATGGACAGTCATCTGATCCAATTGTTGCTGATGGATGGCTTAGAAAGATTGAGAGTATGTTTAGGTGTGCCAACATCGGAGAAGGAGACAAGGTCACGTTGGCAACATTCCACTTGGCTGGTGAAGCTCAACTCTGGTGGGAAACAATAGAGACCACCACTGATGTTATGGCGATGCCTTGGTCACAATTCAAGGACGTCTTCTATGAGAAGTATTTTAACAGCACAGTCCAAACCACGAAGAAATTGGAGTTTCTAAACTTGAAGCAAACAGGGTCTGTGGCCGAGTACAGTAGACAATTTGAGTCCTTGTCCAGGTTTGCTGGACATTTTGCTCACAAGGAAGAGGATAAAGTGTTTAAATTTATGCATGGACTGAAGCCAGAAATCTACCGAGGGGTTAAATTTTGTGGTATTAAAGGCTTGACATTCAGCGAGGTTGTGTCCACTGCTCTAGAAGTGGAAGAAGCTGAAAGGAAGTGTGCTTGACCAAAGGAGGTCCCACAAAGGTTTAACCAGCCACACCAACTAAGAGGAACGAAAAGGCCAAGTGAAGGCCAGAATAGCCAAGGAGCAGGAGGGAAGGTACAGAATGTCAGGAAATTTCCCCAGTGTCCTAAGTGTTTGAAGAACCACCTGGGGGAATGCAGGCTGGGCTTTGGGAAGTGTTTCAACTGTGAAGAGGTTGGACACACGTTCAAGGAATGCTCGAAGCCTAGAATCACCAGATGCTACAATTGTAACAAGGTCGGCCACATTAGCAGAGACTGTCCAGTTCCTAAGAATGGCCCTGCTATGATTAAACCCAGAACATTCTCCATGACGGAGTCGGGTGAGGAACAGCCCGCTGTTGTGTCAGGTACTATATTGATTAACTCTGTGCCTGCTTTTACTTTAATAGATTCTGGTGCGACGCATTCATTCATAGCATCTGCATTTGCTATTAAGCTAGATGTACAGTTTACCCCTTCAATGCATGTGTTTAGTGTTGCATTACCTTCCGGTGAACGCATGCACTCTAACCAGGTGATGTTTGACAGTGTCGTGTTAGTAGGGAACGTAAGTCTACCTGCTGATCTTATAATTATGGATATATTAGGATTTGATGTAATCCTAGGTATGGACTGGTTGTTTAAACACCACGCCACAATTGATTGTAGAACTGGAATAGTTAGCTTTCAACCCCCTGGTAATTTGAAACATACCTTTCAAGCTTCATAGAAGAGCAAGGAAATGTCTGTGATGACTTCTATTAACACTAGATCTTCCCTGTGTGGAGAGTATTTGTGCTTCTTAGCTAGCGTTGTAGACACACAGCTTGTAGGAAAAGCAAATCCTCAAAATGTCTTAATTGTCCAAGACTTCCCCGAAGTATTTTTAAATGACCTTCCTGGTTTACCACCAGGTAGGGAAATTGAATTTGTTGTAGATGTTTACCCCGGAGCCGAGCCTGTGTCTAAAAATCCTTATAGATTAGCTCCAACCGAACTTAAGGAATTAAAGAAGCAGTTGGAGGATCTAGTAGAGAAAGGGTTCATACGCCCCAGCTTTTCACCGTGGGGTGCACCTATCCTTTTTGTCAAAAAGAAAGATGGATCGATGCGTATGTGCATTGATTATAGAGAATTGAATAAGTTAACTGTCAAGAACAAGTATCCATTACCAAGGATTGATGATTTATTTGACCAACTTAATGGTGCAAGAGTTTTCTCTAAGATTGACCTTAGGTCCGGTTATTATCAGTTCAAGGTTAAATCTGAAGATATCCCAAAGACTGCCTTTCACACAAGGTATGGACATTATGAGTTTTTGGTTATGTCCTTTGGATTGACAAATGCACCAGCTGCCTTTATGGATCTTATGAATAAGGTGTTTCATGAATACCTAGATAAATTTGTCATAGTGTTCATTGATGATATTCTGATCTATTCCCGTACTAAAGATGAGCATGCTAGGCACCTGACCTTGGTGTTGGAAGTATTAAAACAGCACCAACTTTACGCCAAGTTTTCTAAATGTTAATTTTGGTTGGACCAAGTTCACTTTTTAGAACATGTTATCTCTGGGGATGAGATATCTGTTGATCCAGCTAAGGTTTAGGCAGTTAAAGAATGGCCCCAGCCAAGAAATGCTACAGATATCAAGAGTTTTCTTGGACTTGGTGGGTATTATAGAAAGTTCATTGAAGGATTTTTGAAGATTGCTACACCTCTTACTAAGCTAACAAGGAAAAATGTGAAGTATATATGGACTGATGAATGTGAGCATAGTTTCCAGACCTTGAAACAGAAACTGACCAATGCTCCAATTTTAACCCTTCCAATTGAAGATGATAAGTTTAGTATTTATTGTGATGCTTCCAAAATTGGTCTTGGTTGTGTGTTAATGCAGAATGGAAAAGTGATAGCTTATTCCTCTAGACAGTTGAAAACACATGAGAAGAACTATCCTACACACGACTTAGAATTAGCTGCAGTGGTTTTTGCACTTAAAATTTGGAGGCATTACCTGTATGGATAATCTTGTGAGATATTTTCAGATCATAAGAGCCTGAAGTATATTTTCACACAGAAGGAACTAAACATGAGGCAGCGTCGATGGTTGGAATTTGTCAAGGATTATGATTTTGAGATAAAATACCATCCCAGTAAAGCAAATGTTGTGGCAGATGCTTTGAGTAGAGTAACAACATCAACCCCATCTATGATTTTTGATATGTCATTAGCCTTAGAGTCAGAATTCTAGAGGTTTAATCTAGAAGCTGTATCTAGTGTATCAGCTATACTCTCAGCCATAACCTTAAAGCCTACTATTCTGGAGAAAATAAAGGAAACTCAGGCAAATGATGTGGAATGCAACAAGTACAAATTAAGCATAGGATCTACTGTTAATTTGGATTTCAACAATTCCATTGAAGGGATCCTTAAATTTAGAAATAGGTGGTTTGTTCCTGCTGTTAAAGAACTTCGAGATGACATTCTTTCAGAAGCACATTTTTCCAAGTTCACTGTTCACCCTGGGAGTACAAAGATGTACAAGAACCTTAGACAACATTATTGGTGGCCAGGTATGAAAAGAAGTGTGGCGGAGTATGTGTGATCATGTCTGATCTGCCAGCAAGTCAAAGATGAACATCATAGACCTGCAGGAGCATTACAACCCTTACCAGTTTCCAAATGGAAATGGGAACAAATAACGATGGATTTTGTTATAGGATTGCCTAGAACAGTAAAGGGACACGATGCAATTTGGGTGATAGTTGACCGACTAACCAAATAAGCTCACTTCCTACCGATAAAGGTGACTTACTCGATGGATCAGCTTGCTGAGTTGTATGTGCACGAAGTTGTTAGACTACATGGAGTTCCAAGTTCTATAGTTTCAGACCGAGACTCTAGATTTACATCCAAGTTTTGGAAGAATTTGCACGAGGCTATGGGCACGCAGCTTAGTTTTAGCACAGCTTTTTACCCTCAGACAGATGGACAGTCTGAAAGGACCATTCAAACATTAGAGGATATGCTTCATGCATGCACATTGGATTTTCAAGGTTCCTGGAGCAAGTACCTATCCTTAGTAGAATTCTCTTATAATAACAGTTTCCAGGTAACAATAGGAATGGCACCTTATAAAGCATTGTATGGAGGAAAGTGCAGATCTCCTTTGTACTGAGATGAGGTTGGTGAAGCACAGTTGCTTGGCCCTGACATTATGCAACAAACTGTTGAGAAGGTTGCCCTCATCCGACAGAGAATTTTGGCAGCTCAGAGCCAACAGAAAAGCTATGCAGATTGCAGGCGTAGAGAATTGGAATTTGAGATAGGTGATGAAGTTTTTCTCAAGGTGTCACCATTCAAAGGAGTTGTCAGATTTGGGAAGAGAGGCGAGTTGAACCCCAGATTTATTGGACCGTTCACTAAAGAGTTGGGAAAGCAGCCTATCAGTTGCAGTTACCGGCTTCTATGGAAGGGATACATAGTGTGTTCCATGTTTCTATGTTGAAGAAATGCATAAGGGATCCATATCAAATTGTGGAACAGCAGAACATCGAAATTCATCCAACACTTACTTATGAGGAGAAACCAGTAAAGATCTTAGACTATGCGGTTAAAGTATTGCGCAACAAAGAGGTTCCTCTGGTGAAGGTCTTGTGGCACAACCAAAACTTAGAGGAGACAACTTGGGAGCGCCAACAAGACATGATGGACCAATATCTAGAATTATTCAGGTACTGAATTTTGAGGACAAAATTCTTTTAAGGAGGGTAAGTTGTAACACCCGGTTTCTATTAACTGATTTACCTTTTCCATTTTAGAAAATTGAAATTTGAGTGATTTAGTGATTAGGTTAATAAGTGAATGAGTAAGGATAAAATGGTAAATTAAAATTTATTGTGGATAACGTATTTAAGGAAAGGTTTAATGAGGTTTAGCCGCCACTGTTCCTCCATTTTCTTTCTCGGTATTCAGCTCAAGCTCATCAGAGCTCCAGGCGATTTTTCCCTCCGATCTCCATTTCCTCAAACTAGGTAAGTTTTCCCTTCGTTTTCTCGAGATTTAGTGGCTAGATAGCAGAGAGAGTGCAATGAGTGTATTTTTGAGAATGCTGTGAGTGAGTTGAGTTCGGGTTAGTGTTGAATCGAGAATGTGCGATGATCCGAACTTCTAAACTAGCTCCTTAGGTTTGTGAATGGTGTAGGATGAGGTTTAGTGAAGATCTGAATGGTATTTTGTTTATGACATTAGGTGAACAGGGCTTCCAAAGTAGTTGAAACCGAGCGATTTCCAGGAGACCAGGTAAGTAAAGTTTGCTTGCGCCTTCGGGCCTACATCACAAAACATTAGGAATATGTTTATTTGAATGTGTCCGTATGTTATGCATCATGTTTTAAAAGTATAAATTTGAATGCATGTTGGCATGGTAAGGAATGAACATAACGAAACAGCTATGCGAAACAGATTTACTGTTAAGGGAATTAATCCGCCCCTTAATGAGACAGTGGATATTTAGACTTTGGGAAATTTGATCCACTTCCCATCGAACAGGGGGATCGAAAACAGCTATGTGAATCAGATTACTGTTAAGAGAATTAATCCGCCCCTTAATGAGTCAGTGGATATTTATACTTTGGGAGAGTTGATCCAACTCCCAATTTCACAGGGGGATCTGAACAGAAACGATGAATGAACAACTGAGATGAGAAAGTAGAAATTGCATGTTTAGGAATTCAGATATCAGCATTTCATTTCATTACTGCTTTACTTACTTAGCATTAGGCTAATAGATGAGTTTTGTAATGTAGGTGAAGAAGTGACTGCAGGTGTGTTTACTGAGTTTGCTGAAGAATAGGTGAAGTTGGAGGAGCACTTTTCTGCCTCGATTTGGTATACTGATGAGGCGGATTAACTGGTGTCTGAAGAAGTGAAGATTCAGTGAGCTATGATTTGATTTAAGTATGTTGAGTTTTCTAATGACAAAAGTGATTTTAATGTTTTCGAATACATTCCCTTCAGACTTTCTGATAAAAGTACTCTGTTGGCTTTAACACTTGTTTGTGAGTGAAGTCTTAGTAGTTATTTGATGTTTTGATACCCTTAGGAATTTCTCCTCTGCCAAAGAAAACGTGATTTAAATGTAGTTGGAGTTTATCATCTTCAAAGTTATGTCGAGGATACAGATGTTTGTCGTCACCGGTGGATGTGAGGTTAGTCGATCGGATGAAGGAAGTCATTCGGCTGACGTCACCGGTGGATGTGAGGTTAGTCGATCGGATGAAGGAAGTCATTCGGCTGACGTCACCGGTGGATGTGAGGTTAGTCGATCGGATGAAGGAAGTCATTCGGCTGACGTCACCGGTGGATGTGAGGTTAGTCGATCGGATGAAGGAAGTCATTCGGCTGACGTCACCGGTGGATGTGAGGTTAGTCGATCGGATGAAGGAAGTCATTCGGCTGACGTCACCGGTGGATGTGAGGTTAGTCGATCGGATGAAGGAAGTCATTCGGCTGACGTCACCGGTGGATGTGAGGTTAGTCGATCGGATGAAGGAAGTCATTCGGCTGACGTCACCGGTGGATGTGAGGTTAGTCGATCGGATGAAGGAAGTCATTCGGCTGACGTCACCGGTGGATGTGAGGTTAGTCGATCGGATGAAGGAAGTCATTCGGCTGACGTCACCGGTGGATGTGAGGTTAGTCGATCGGATGAAGGAAGTCATTCGGCTGACGTCACCGGTGGATGTGAGGTTAGTCGATCGGATGAAGGAAGTCATTCGGCTGACGTCACCGGTGGATGTGAGGTTAGTCGATCGGATGAAGGAAGTCATTCGGCTGACGTCACCGGTGGATGTGAGGTTAGTCGATCGGATGAAGGAAGTCATTCGGCTGACGTCACCGGTGGATGTGAGGTTAGTCGATCGGATGAAGGAAGTCATTCGGCTGACGTCACCGGTGGATGTGAGGTTAGTCGATCGGATGAAGGAAGTCATTCGGCTGACGTCACCGGTGGATGTGAGGTTAGTCGATCGGATGAAGGAAGTCATTCGGCTGACGTCACCGGTGGATGTGAGGTTAGTCGATCGGATGAAGGAAGTCATTCGGCTGACGTCACCGGTGGATGTGAGGTTAGTCGATCGGATGAAGGAAGTCATTCGGCTGACGTCACCGGTGGATGTGAGGTTAGTCGATGTGAGGTTAGTCGATCGGATGAAGGAAATCATCCGGCTGACGTCACCGGATGATGTAGTAGAAGTCTTGTCGTTTAGTGATCGGTGGATGTCGTGCGTTAAGCTTACCGGATGATGTAGTAGAAATCTTGTCGTTTAGTGATCGGTGGATGTCGTGCGTTAAGCTTGCCAGATGATGTAGTTGAAGTTTTTGTCGTTTAGTCACCGGTCAATGTATTCTGTTTGTTTTGCTTTGTGAGTAAATTCTTTTGTCGTCTTGTGATCGGTAGAGGCTGGATGAACGAATCATCCAGCTGACGTCATCGGTAGATGTAGTGGCGAAACTTGTCGCTTTGCGATCGACTGAGGCTGGAAGAATGATCCTCTGGCTGACGTCATCGGTAGAGATCCTTCAGTTTTATTTCTGCCCTCTTGTTGACTTTGTTCAACGGCAGATGAGTTTGACTTTTGCAACTTTCAAAGTGTTTCACGATTTAAACCTTATTTCTTTTGGCCGAATGTTTCCTAATATCTCAATGAATTATTCAAACATTGTTCTTTAGTTTTGTTTAACTCTATTTTTGTTCAAATGATTTCCGCTGCAAGTATTTAAACCTTTTGAAGTTTTAGAAAAAAAAAAAACATCAAGTTCAGACTTTTGAGTAAAATTTTAAATTTAGTCCAAAGTTTCTTAGTTATGTTCGAGATTTGAGTAACGAATCGAGTTATAAAAATTCGGGGCGTTACAAAGAATGCGCCTCTAAAAGAATTTCATTTCTATGTTCAACATTAGCTGGAATAAACCACCTATTCCAAAACTTGAGAATTCCATCAACAGAACAGTTGAAATCCGACTTATCGGAAGAATCCATGCTTGACTTGTACTTGGTGCATTCAGCATCATTCACTTGAACTTCCCTTATTTTCGCCAAATTAGTAGGCCTCAAGGATATGGCAGCAAGCATGACGGACACACTGGATACAACTTTCAAATTAAATCTTTGAAACTCTGCCTCTAGGGCTAAGGTATGTCAAGAATCAATGCTGAGACTGATGTTGACACTCTACTCAAAGCATCAGCTACTACATTTGCCTTGCCGGGGTGGTATTTGATCTCAAAATCATAGTCCTTGACAAACTCTAACCATCTACGTTACCTCATATTTAATTCTTTCTGTGTGAAAATATACTTCAGACTTTTATGGTCCGAAAATATCTCACAAGACTATCCATACAAGTAATGCCTCCAAATCTTTAGTGCAAAAACCACTACAGCTAATTCTAAGTCGTGTGTAGGGTAATTCTTCTCGTGTGTTTTCAACTGTCTAGAAGCATAGGCTATTACTTTTCCATCTTGCATCAACACACAACCGAGTCAAACTTTGGAGGCGTCACAATAAATGCTGAACTTTCCATTTTCAACAGGGAGTGTTAATATAGGAGCATTGGTCAACTTCTATTTCAAAGTCTGGAAATTGGATTCACATTCCTCTGTCCATGCATACGTAATATTTTTCCTTGTTAACCGAGTGAAGGGTGTTGCAATCTTCGAGAATCCTTCAATAAAATTCCTGTAATATCCTGCTAATCCAAGGAAACTACGAATATCAGTGGCATTCTTTGGTTGGGGCCATTCCTTAACTGCTTGAACCTTAGCTGGATCGACAGATATTCCATCATCAGAGATCACATGACCAAGAAAGTGAACTCTGTCCAACCAAAACTCACACTTGGAAAACTTAGCATAAAGTTCATGTTGCCTTAGTACTCCCAATACCAGGTTTAAATGTCTTGTATGCTCCTCCTTAGTACGTGAATAGATTAGTATATCATCAATAAATACTATGAAAAACTTATCCAAATACTCATGAAACACCCTATTCATAGATCCATGAATGTTGCTGGTGCATTTGTCAATCCAAAAGACATAACCAAAAACTCATAATGTCCATACCTTGTGCGAAAGGCAGTCTTAGGAATATCTTCTGATTTGACTTTTAATTGGTAATAACCAGACCTTAGGTCAATCTTAGAGAAAACACATGCACCTTTAAGCTGGTCGAATAAATCATCAATCCTTGGCAATGGATACTTGTTCTTGATAGTTAACTTATTCAATTCCCGATAATCAACGCACATACGCATTGATCCATCCTTCTTCTTAACAAAAAGAACTGGTGCACCCCATGGTAAAAAGCTTGGGCGTATAAACCTTTTATCCAATAGTTCCTCCAACTGTTTCTTTAATTCCTTAAGCTCCGTAGGTGCTAACCTATAGGGATTCTTAGATACAGGCTCAGCGCCTGGGTAAACATCTACAATAAACTCAATGTCCCTATCTAGCGGCAAGCCAGGAAGGTCATCTAAAAATACTTCTGAAAAGTCTTGGACAACTAAGAAATTTTGAGGGCTCGATTTTCCTACTAGCTGCGTGTCTAGAACATTGGCCAAGAAGTATAAATACTCTCTGCATAAAGAGGGTCTACAATTCATAGAAGTCATAACCGACATTCTCTTACTCTTCTTCGAGGCTTGAAAGGTATGCTTCAAACCACCAGGGGGTTGAAAACTAACTACTCCAGTCCTACAATCAATTGTGGCATAATGCTTGAACAACCAATCCATTCCTAAGATTATATCAAATCCCATTATATCCATAATAATGAGATCAGCAGGTAAATTCTTGTTTCCTACTAACACAACACTATCAAACATCACTTGGTTAGAGTCTATGCGTTCACCAGAGAATAATGCGATGTTAAATACATGCTCAGTAGGGGTAAACTGTACATTTAACTTGACAGCAAACGCAGACGCTATAAATGAGTGTGTTTGTAACACCCGATTTCATTGAACCAATTTACTTAACCCACTTGTAGTGTACGTTTTATGGATAAAATTGGGAGAATTAGTTATTAGGTTAATAAATGACTAAGTAATAGCATAATGGTAAATAGAGAATTATAGTGATAACCTATTTAAGGAAAGAGATTTTGTGATTAATGCACTGTAGCCGCCACTATTTTCCATACTCCCTCTCTCTGTATTCAGCTCAAGCTCAGCAGAGCTCTCTAGGCGACTCCCTCTCCGATTTTTTCTCCTGACTAGGTGAGTCTACTTCGATTTTGTGTTACATTGTAACTAGTGATGGTAGAGAGGAGTATAGATGTGAGCTTTGGTGAATGCTGTAGGTGGGGGTTAGTTTCGGTTTTGTGGTGAATCAGGAATGCACTATGTATAGAACTCCCAAACTAGATTCCTTAGATTTCTGGATAGATTAGAATGAGGTTTAGTAAAAATCTAATTGATATTCTGTTTATGACTTAGGTGAGCAAAACTTCCGAAGTAGTTTGAAACCGAGCATTTCCAGGAAGCCAGGTAAGTGGAGTATGCATGAGCCTTCGGGCCTACATCACAAAAAAGTAGGATTATATATGTTTGAATTTGTCTGTATGGCATGCATCATATTTTGAAAGAATACAAAAATGAATTTACATGTATTGGTTTGGTGAGAAATGAACAGATTGTAACAGATAAGCTATTAAGGGAACTAATCCGCCCCTTAACTTATGAAGGGATTTATAACTTTGGAAAAATTGATCCGCTTCCCAATGGAATTTAGGATCAGATCAGCTGTTAAGGACACTAATCTGCCCCTTAATTTATGAAGAGGATGTATGACTTTGGAAAAATTGATCCAACTCCCAATGAAACCGAGGGATCAGACCAGTGAAAGAATGTAAATGCAACTGAGATGTGAAAGTAGAAACTGCATGATTAGGATATATGTTTCAGCATTTCATTTCATTATTGCTTCACTATCGGTGGATGTAGTCCACCGGTGGATGTTGAGTGTTTGTCTATCGGTGGATGTAGTCCACCGGTGGATGTTGAGTGTTTGTCTATCGGTGGATGTAGTCCACCGGTGGATGTTGAGTGTTTGTCTATCGGTGGATGTAGTCCACCGGTGGATGTTGAGTGTTTGTCTATCGGTGGATGTAGTCCACCGGTGGATGTTGAGTGTTTGTCTATCGGTGGATGTAGTCCACCGGTGGATGTTGAGTGTTTGTCTATCGGTGGATGTAGTCCACCGGTGGATGTTGAGTGTTTGTCTATCGGTGGATGTAGTCCACCGGTGGATGTTGAGTGTTTGTCTATCGGTGGATGTAGTCCACCGGTGGATGTTGAGTGTTTGTCTATCGGTGGATGTAGTCCACCGGTGGATGTTGAGTGTTTGTCTATCGGTGGATGTAGTCCACCGGTGGATGTTGAGTGTTTGTCTATCGGAAATTGTTGATTATGTTGTTTTGAAGGAATTCAGTAAAATACACTAGTTCTTTTAGTAGTCGGAGTTTTCTTTGTACATAGTGAAAATGGAATTCAGTAAAATGCACTAGTTCTTTTAGTAGTTGGAGTTTTCTTTGGTACAGAGTGAAAATGTTGTTATGCCATGATGTCGATTATCGGTGGATGTAGTCCACCGGTGGATGTTGAGTGTTTGTCTATCGGTGGATGTAGTCCACCGGTGGATGTTGAGTGTTTGTCTATCGGTGGATGTAGTCCACCGGTGGATGTTGAGTGTTTGTCTATCGGTGGATGTAGTCCACCGGTGGATGTTGAGTGTTTGTCTATCGGTGGATGTAGTCCACCGGTGGATGTTGAGTGTTTGTCTATCGGTGGATGTAGTCCACCGGTGGATGTTGAGTGTTTGTCTATCGGTGGATGTAGTCCACCGGTGGATGTTGAGTGTTTGTCTATCGGTGGATGTAGTCCACCGGTGGATGTTGAGTGTTTGTCTATCGGTGGATGTAGTCCACCGGTGGATGTTGAGTGTTTGTCTATCGGTGGATGTAGTCCACCGGTGGATGTTGAGTGTTTGTCTATCGGTGGATGTAGTCCACCGGTGGATGTTGAGTGTTTGTCTATCGGTGGATGTAGTCCACCGGTGGATGTTGAGTGTTTGTCTATCGGTGGATGTAGTCCACCGGTGGATGTTGAGTGTTTGTCTATCGGTGGATGTAGTCCACCGGTGGATGTTGAGTGTTTGTCTATCGGTGGATGTAGTCCACCGGTGGATGTTGAGTGTTTGTCTATCGGTGGATGTAGTCCACCGGTGGATGTTGAGTGTTTGTCTATCGGTGGATGTAGTCCACCGGTGGATGTTGAGTGTTTGTCTATCGGTGGATGTAGTCCACCGGTGGATGTTGAGTGTTTGTCTATCGGTGGATGTAGTCCACCGGTGGATGTTGAGTGTTTGTCTATCGGTGGATGTAGTCCACCGGTGGATGTTGAGTGTTTGTCTATCGGTGGATGTAGTCCACCGGTGGATGTTGAGTGTTTGTCTATCGGTGGATGTAGTCCACCGGTGGATGTTGAGTGTTTGTCTATCGGTGGATGTAGTCCACCGGTGGATGTTGAGTGTTTGTCTATCGGTGGATGTAGTCCACCGGTGGATGTTGAGTCTATCGGTGGATGTAGTCCACCGGTGGATATTGAGTGTTTGTCTATCGGTGGATGTAGTCCACCGTGGATGTTGAGTGTTTTGTCTATCGGTGGATGTAGTCCATCAGTGGATGTTGAGTGTTTGTCGTTTTACGACCGGTGTATGTTGAGTGTTTTGTCTATCGGTGGATGTAGTCCACCGGTGGATGTTGAGTGTTTGTCGTTTTGCGACCGGTGGATGTGTAACGCCCCGAGTTTTCTAAACTCAATTCGTTACTCATAAATCCGAACATAACTGGGAAATTTCGGACCAAATTTAAAACTTCGCTCGAAAGTCAAATTTGAACGTTTGCTAAAAAAACACAAAAAAAACTTGCAGCGGAAAATTTTTGAGCAAAGCAAAGTTAAACAAAACTATAAAACAGTGTTCAAATAATCAGTTAAAATATTAGGAAAATAATTTGGCTGGAAGAGATGAAGGCTTAGGCATGAAATACTTAAAGTTCATAAAAGTCAAACACATCATCCGCTGAACAAAGTTAACGAAAAGGGCAGAAACAAAACCGAAAGTTTCCACCGATGACATCAGCCGGATGAATCGTTCATCCAACTTCTGGCGATCGCAAAACGACAAGTTTTGCTACTCGCATCTACCGATGACGTCAGCTGGATGATTCGTTTATCCAGCCTCTGTCGATCACAAGACGACAAATCTTTTACTCACGTCTTCGAAAAGAACAAACTGTGTACACCGATCACTAAAAGACAAAACTTCTACTACATCATTCGATAGGTTTAATATCCGACATCCACCGATCACTAAACGACAAAAGACTTTTACCTTCAACATCCGATGGATAAATTATTCGACATCATCCGGTGACAAAACGACAAAAGACTTTTACCTTCATCATCCGATGGATAAAATACTCGACATCATCCGGTTACAAAACGACAAATTTTCTACTTATATCTTCTGATGGCTTCTACTGAAGACATCATCCGATGACTTTACTGAAGACATCTTCCGATAGACAACAGAACAACAACCCTACATCTGCCGATAGACTTCATCTACCGATAGATCAAAAATACTCAACGAAAACAGCATAGCAATATTTTCACTCTAACAAAGAAAACTCCGACTACCAAAAGAATTTGAGCATTTTACTAAAAGTCGTTCAAACTATTTAAATCCGTGTATTACCCCAAACTTTAGTAAACACCACTATTAAATCCAACAGAGTATCATTATCAGAAAAGTCTCACCAACGTATTCAAAAAAATATTAAAACTACTTCTGTTAATAGAAAACTCAACAAAACTTAAAATAAATCATAGTTCACTAAACCTTCTCCTTTACCGACATCAGTTAAACCGCCTCATTAGAATCATCAATCTGTGGCATTGAAGTGCTCCCTCAACATGTTCAGAGAACACACCTTCTGTTGCCTCTTCACCTACATCACAAAACTCATCTATAAGCCTAATGCTAAGTAAGTAAAGCAATAATGAAATGGAATGCTGAAACATAAATTCCTAATCATGCAGTTTCTACTTTCTCATCTCAGTTGCATATGCATTTGTTCTGATCTGATCCCCCTGTGAAATTGTGAGTTGGATCACTTCTCCCAAAGTCTTACATCCTCTCTCTTGATTAAGGGGCGGATTAGTTCCCTTAACAACTGTTCAGATCCCCCTGTGAAATTGGGATTTGGATCATTTCCCCCAAAGTCATACATCCTCTCTCTCGGTTAAGGGGCATATTAGTTCCCTTAACAACTGTTACAGTCTGTTCATTCCTTACCATGCCATTTCATGTAAATTCATTTTCGCATAATTTTCAAATATGATGCATGACATACAAACACATTCAAGTATGCACAACCCTACTGTTTTGTGATATAGGCTCGAACGCACAAGCATACTCTACTTACCTGGCTCTCCTGGAAATCGCTCGGCTGTAAGCTACTTTAGAAGTTCGCTCACCTAAGTTCATAACAGAACATCAATCAAACTTTCACTAAACTTTACCAAAAATTAACCAGAAGAACAAGGAAACCAGTTTGGAACTCTACTGCTTGCACATTTCCATTTATCCCCAAAAACCCGAACCTACTCTCATCTACAGCATCCTTGAAATCCTCACATTGTACTCCCTCAGTTATCTAACTGCTAAAACGCAAGAGAATGAGGAAAAACGTACCTAAGTTGAAAGAGAGTCGAGCAAGAAAGAAATCACCCAGAGGTTTCTGCTGGAGAGCTGAAGGCCGAGAGGGAAAATAGGAAATAGTGACAGCTACAGTGCATTAAACCCAAAACCCATTTCCTTAAATACGTTATCCACTTTCAAATTTCTAATTACCCTTTATGCCCTTATGCCCTTGCCTAGACATTCATTAACCCTACCTTTATTATTATCATATAAAGTGTGCCATTAATTTTAAAAAGAAAAGGAAATCGGTTTGATAGAACCGGGTGTTACAGGATGTGAGCGTATGAGTGAGTATTAGATTTTTGTCGTTTGTGACTGGTGGATGTGAGCGTTGGTGTGAGTATTAGATTTTTGTCGTTTGTGACTGGTGGATGTGAGCGTTGGTGTGAGTATTAATTTTTTTCGTTTTGTGACCGGTGGACATGTGTAGTCAACGCATCGTTCGACTGACGTGAGCTGTGGACGTGTGGGTAGTCGACATGTCATGTGACTGACACTGTTTAGCGGTGGATGCCCTCTATTTTTGCCTCTACCGCTGAGTCAAATTTATTTCTGCTTCTGCCGCTGACACTGTTTAGCGGTGGATGCCCTTTGTTTCTATCGCTGGAACTGTTCAGCGGTGGACGTGTTCTATTTTATTTTTTGTTTTCTTGCAACCAATTGTCTTTAATATTTTAATTAAATTAATAAATGTTGTTTTATACAAAAATATTTCCGCTGCAAGTTTTTACGTTTAAGGATCAAAATTAGACCGTCGAGTGAAATTTTAAGTTTTTCTTAGAATGTTATAGTATGGTTATGTATTATAAGTAACGAACTGGGTTTATATAATTCGGGGTGTTACAGTGTTGCACCAGAATCTATTAAAGCAAAAGCAGGTATAGAGTTGATCAAAATGGTACCTGATACTATGGCGGGTTGTTCTTCATCGCACGACTCCAACATGGAGAATATCCTCGGCTTTATCTTAGCAGGGCCACTCTTCAGAGCTGGACAGTCTCTGTTAATATGACTGACTTTGTTACAGTTGAAGCATCG
Source organism: Begonia masoniana (assembly GCA_022432975.1). NCBI lineage: Eukaryota > Viridiplantae > Streptophyta > Magnoliopsida > Cucurbitales > Begoniaceae > Begonia > Begonia masoniana. The sequence continues at coordinate 45,198,402 of CM039505.1, forward strand.
GGTGATTCTGGGATTTGGGCAATCCCTGTATGTGTGTCCAACTTCCTCACAGTTGAAACACTTTCCCGTTCCAAACCTGCACTCGCCCAGGTGACCCTTCAAACACTTTAGGCACTGGGGAAACTTCCTGGTGTCTTGCACCTTCTTTCCTATTCCTTGGTTATTCTGGCCTTCACTTGGCCTCTTCATTCCTCTCTGCTGGTGTGGCTGGATAAACTTTCGTGGGGCTTCTTGTAGCCCAGCACACTTCATCTCCGCTTCTTCCACCTCCAATGCCGTGGACACAACTTCACTGAAGGGCAACCCCTTAATACCACAAAATTTTACTCCTCTGTAAATTTCGGGCTTCAGTCCTTGCATAAATTGGAACACCTTATCCTCATTCCTGTGGACAAGATGTCCAGCAAACCTGGACAGGGACTCAAACTGTCTACTGAACTCAGCCACAGACCCCGTTTGTTTCAAGTTCAGAAACTCTACCTTCTTTGTAGCCTGGACTGTGCTGTTAAAATATTTCTCATAGAAAACCTCCTTGAACTGAGACCAGGACATAGCCAGAACATCAGTGGTGGTCTCTATTGTTTCCCACCAAAGTTGAGCTTCCCCAACCAAATGGAACGTTGCCAGAGTGACTTTGTCTCCTTCTCCGATGTTGGCACATCTGAACATGCTCTCTATCTTCCTAAGCCACTCCTCAGCAACAAACAGATTGGACGATTTTCCATCAAGTGTGGGCAGCTATAGCCTCTAGAATCGGTCTCCTGAATGCTCACTGCTGGAACTCGAGTTGGCACTTCGTTGTACTTCTCGGTTCAACAATACTCCTAACTAATCGAACTGCTGACGAACCAAATCTGTCTGTTGGTGCACCAAGTCTGTCAGCTGCCTAATTACACTAGGGTCCTCCTCACTTCTCAAATTTGGCATCTCTCTCAGTACTCTTGGTCTTCCTGGTCGTCTAGCTATTTTGCTATATTCCTGGACAAGGTTAATTACTCTCATAAATATCTAATAGCTAAGGTTAACATAAACACTTACAGTTGTTGAAGTACTTCTATAAAACGATTGGCACTGATGAGTAATCTTTTAAACGGTTTAACTGAATGTCTCTGATACCATACTTTAACGCCCTGGGTTTTCTGAACCTGGTACGTTACTCATAATACTGAACCACACTATGACATTCTGAGAAAATCTTAAAATTTCACTCGACAGTCAAAATTTGATCCTTAAACGTAAAAACTTGCAGCAGAAAAACATTTGTATAAAACAACATTTATTAATTAATTAAAATATTAAAGACCATTGGTTGAAAAGAGAACAAAAGAAAACAGACACCTCTATCGCTGAATAGTTCCAGCGATAGACATAAAATAAGAGACACCCACCGCCAAACAGTGCCAGCGGCGAAAGCAAAAACAAGACCTCTACCGCTAAACCGCGTCAGCCAAAACGACATGTCGACTTCTCGCGTCCACCGCTCACGTCCACCGCTTGCATTTGCCGAACTACACTTCGACTCCTCACATCTATCGCTCACGTCCACCGCTCAACAGTAACATTCGTCTCCTTCATCCAACATCTACCGGTAGACTACATCCTCCGATAGATAATAGCACTCGACACTCACCGATAGACAACATCTACCGGTAAACAGTAACACCTAACATCCACCAATCACAAGACGACAAAATCTATTACTCACATCCACCGATCGACAAAACGACAAAACCTAAAACTCCCTTCTACGCTCACATCCACCGGTCACCAAACGACAAAGTCTACTACTCACATCCACCAATCACAAAACGACAAAACCTAATACTCCCTCCTACGCTCACATCCACCGGTAGACTACATCCACCGATAGACAAAAATACTCAACATCCACCGATGGACTACATCCACCGTTCGACAATAACACTCAACATAACAGCATATCAACTATTTTCACTCTAAACAAAGAAAAACTCTGACTACCAAAAGAGCTTGTACATTTTACTGAAAATCATTCAAAATATCATAAGTCCACAACTTTCTAAAAATATCCAGCAAAGCAACTACCTCAAAATCAAATCATGTTTTTCATACTCAGAACAAGAAAACCATAAAGTTGTTAAAAACATCAAAACTAATGTTATTAAAACCCTCTACACACTTCCACAAAACACTTAACCACTGAAACTTCATATATAGACAATAGTTAAACCGCCTCATCAGAACACTAAACCGTGGCATTGAAGTGCTCCCCCAACCAGCCTAGTCCTCAACATGCTCAGAGAACGCACCTTCTGAGGCTTCTTCACCTACATCACAAAACTCATCTATTAGCCTAATGCTAAGTAAGTAGAGCAATAATGAAATGATATGCTGAAACATAAATCCTAGTAATGCAATTGCTACTCTCACATCTCAGTTGCATTCATGTTCTTTCTCTGATCTGATCCCTCGGTTCCATTGAGAATTGGATCAATTTTCCCAAAGTCATACATCCTCTTCATAAATTAAGGGGCGGATTAGTTCCCTTAACAGCTGATCTGATCCTAAATTCCATTGGGAAGCGGATCAATTTTCCCAAAGTTATAAATCCTCTTCATAAATTAAGGGGCAGATTAGTTCCCTTAATACCTGGTCTATTACAATATGTTCATGCCTTACCATGCCTTTACATGTAAATTTATTTTCGTATTCTTTTCAAAAACATAACGCATGACATACAGAAAACATTCAAACATGCATAAACCTACTGTTTTGTGATGTAGGCCCGAAGGCACACACATACTCCACTTACCCGACTTCCTGGGAAAAGTTGGGTTGCAGGCTATCTCGGGATTTTGGTCACCTAAAATCATAAACAGAGTGTTAATTCAATCTTCACTATAACTCATTCTAAACCATTCAGAAACCTAAGGAAGCTAACTTGGAACTCTATTAATCGTGCATTCTCGGTTTATCACCTAAACCCGAACCTACTCTCATTCACAGCATTCCCAAAACACACATTGTACTATCTCTGCTATCTAGCCACTAAAACTCAAGAAAACTCACCTAGGTTGAGGAATGGAAATCGGATAGGAAAATCGCCTGGAGAGCTCTACTGAGCTTGAGTTGAATACCGAGAAAGGGAAATGAGAAAACAGTGGCAGGTAAACCTCATTAAACCCTCCCTTAAATACGTTATCCACTATAAATCTCAAATTACCATTATACCTTTACTTAGTCACTCATTAACCTAATCAATAATTCTCCCAATTTCATCCATAAAGTGTACACTAATAGTTGACAAGGTAAAATCGGTTCAATGGAACCGGGTGTTACAACAACTCTGGATGACATTTCTAACAACTGAACAATACTATAACCAATTATGCACTAATCGGTGGACAACTTCAACAGCTAAGAAAGCTTAAAGCATCTCGACCGTAACCATTTAAAAACATCATTAATCTAAAACTTAGTCAAATCCACACTTCTAGTAAAAACAACACTAATCCAAAACGTAGTCAAATCCACACTTCCAGAATTTTCAATGTAAAAGACTTCTTTCGAAATCGGCAAGTTTCATCTCCGGAGAGTTTTCAATCCAAAATCAAAACATTAAAAGTCATCACTGTCAATTAAAACTCAGTCACAATTCAGCTAATCAAGTGTCTACTAAAATCCACACACACCTCACTAGTTAAACCGCCTCATCAGTGCACCAAGTCGTGGCATGGATGCGCTCCACCAACTGCGCCTATTCTTCAGTATACTCAGAGAATTCACCTGTGGTCACCTCAGCACCTACATCACAAAACTTATCTATTAGCATAATGCTAAATAAATAGAGTAATAATGAAATGAAATGCTGAAACATAAACCCTATTCATGCTGTTTCTACTCTCATAACTCGTGTGGTAATTATGTTCGTTCCCTATTGATTTCCCTGTACGATGGGAAACAGATCAATTTTCCCAAAACATACATCCTCTGACTCGATTAAGGGGCGGATTAGTTCTTTTAATAGTTGTTCTTGATCCCCCTGTTCGATGGAAAGTGGATCATTTTTTCTAAAGTATAAATATCCTCTGTCTCGATAAAAGGGCGGATTAATTCCCTTAATAGTTAATCTGATTCAATCTGCTCATGTCTTACCATGCCATTATATATGTAAATTCATTTTCGTATTCTTTCAAAAACATGATACATACCAAACTACAAATCATACAAACACACATGAACCCTATTGTCTTGTGATGTAGGCCCGAAGGCACACTGTAACACCTGGCATTTTGGCCATGTAATAATCTGTTGAATTATTGTATGGATTTAAATTGCCATAAATACAATAACTATTTTATTGTAAATTTTGGAGCATTTAGTGTGGGGAGAACAAAACTAATGTGTAACTAAACTAAACACTAAGTTTAAAATGCATGGAAGGGTAAATCGGGGAGAAATTAAGGTTGGTGGGAGATAGCCAATGGTTGAGTGGCATCTGGCAACTTGTTGAAGAAGCTAAGTTCCACCTTCTACGTGAAACCCTCTTCATTTCACTTCTCTGCTCTCTCTCCATTCTCTTCTCGGCACTCTCTCTTCCAGTCGACAATCAGCCATCGAAGCTACTTCAATCTCCTCGGCTCCTTTCTGTTTTCTACTAGGGTAAGCATCTTTTAAATGCTAACAAGTTTGGACAAGTTTAAAGTGAGTTTTGGTTAGAGTGAAGGATTGTGATACTTTGGTAAAACTCACTGTTTTTGGATGAAAACACACCGATTTGTTTTCTAAGGGTTTGAATGAGTTTGGAACAAATTCTTCTAACTTATTTGTTAGCATTTGCAGCTTGTTTATTTTCTGAACGTGCATGTACAGGTCCGAGCATTTTCGAGACATTCAGGACTATCAACTCTGTAGCAACAGGTAAGTTCATATCCGTAGGTTGGCCCTTAAGGCCTTACATCTCGGAGGTACTAGGTTTTCTGTTCTGTCGGGTTGCTTTGGGTAGAAAAGTTAGAGTTATGTCCTGAGATGTCTGTATCTTTCTGTTGTTTGTTGTATTATTTCTGTTATCTGCCAGCTTAAGTTCAGACACCGTTCATGCATACACGTTTTCCCGAAAGTTCATGTAAAACTGTTTTCTGTACACGATTTGAAGCTAAACAAGATAAAATCTGACTGAAATGTACCGGTTAAGTACGGGATGAGGACTGGCCTCCAGATCTGTTTCTGTACTGTACCGTATTACTGTTTGTGCCAGATAGTGCATGTAACACCCGGGATTTTTTAATTGGAGAAAAAAATTGGAGATTTATTGTTGTTACTCAATTAAAAAGAAAGTGAATAAATTTGGTTGAAATTAAGCTAGGTTCGGGTATTCCCAGTGAATTAAGCCGGGGGTTATAACTTAAGAATGAGATTTAAGGAAATTGGAATGGTCGAAAATACGGGTGGGCAAAACGGTAAATGTGGATTTAATTAATAGTTAGTTTTATTATTATTATTATTATTATTATTATATTATTGTTTTTTTTTTAAAACACAGAATGGCTTCGAAGAAGCCATTCCGTTCGAGAGCCCGACGGCGAGAGGAGAGCAGGGGAGGGGGAGAGTGCGACGAGAGGCGATCTCCGACCAAAACCACCGCGATTTTCGGCGTTCTTTGGCCAGACAACGGCGACGAGCGGGTCTCGGTTGTCTCCGCGCGCGAATCGACAGGTAAGATTCGATTTTTCCCTATTTTCGGCTCTGTTCGTGGCCGAGGGTGACGAGCCAGTTTTGGCTCCGATCACCGACGGTTTTTGGTCGTTTCCGGCTTGGGTTTGCCGACCCTTGGTCCGGCTTTCATCGCCTGGCTGTGAGGAGCCCTATTTGGGCAAAATACAGTGAAGCCCGATTTGGGCATTTCGGGTTTTGCTTGTAATCTCGGGATTTTTTGTTAGATTATGTTAATTGAGGGTATATGTGATCGATTGGTGAAGGAATTGGTGAGAATTGATGAAAAATAAGAAACGGGGAATTTTCCAATTAAGGGCAGATTTGGGTTTTCTGAGTTTTGACCTAGCTAGGGTAGTTTGTTTTAAAATTCCTTTTGGCAGGTTAAAATAGGTTATTAGAGGAGTACGTGGCCGCTGGAATCGTTTGATTCTGATAACCGACAAGAAAGTTACGCGCGTTCAAAGTTTCGGGTCGGTTTTTACCGAACCCAAATTAGTGGTCCGTTTAGTTAGGTTTTAATTGTATTAGGCTTGAAATAGTAGTTTGAGAGTAAATTGGTGAATGTAAGCTTGATTTAATGAAGCTTGAATGTTTGTCATAGGTCGAGTCATAGATGACGTGAGGTGCCAAACCCAGCGAGCTACAGAAGACAGGTAAGTTCTCGTGACTTGCTGTGGCCGATAGGCCTACACCATATGTCGTGTTTCGTTGTCGAGGATATTTGGAGTTATGTGTGTTTATTCGCTTGGTTGGGTAGTTTAGGGTTAGTCCTTTTATAGGTTAGGCTTGTATTGTTTGAAAAATGAGACGACTATTGATAAATGAATGAATGTATGAACTGAAAAATGAGACGACTATCTGATAAATGAATGAATGTATGAACTGAAAAATGAGACGACTATCTGATAAATGAATGAATGTATGAACTGAAAAATGAGACGACTATCTGATAAATGAATGAATGTATGAACTGAAAAATGAGACGACTATCTGATAAATGAATGAATGTATGAACTGAAAAATGAGACGACTATCTGATAAATGAATGAATGTATGAACTGAAAAATGAGACGACTATCTGATAAATGAATGAATGTATGAACTGAAAAATGAGACGACTATCTGATAAATGAATGAATGTATGAACTGAAAAATGAGACGACTATCTGATAAATGAATGAATGTATGAACTGAAAAATGAGACGACTATTGATAAATGAATGAATGTATGAACTGAAAAATGAGACGACTATCTGATAAATGAATGAATGTATGAACTGAAAAATGAGACGACTATCTGATAAATGAATGAATGTATGAACTGAAAAATGAGACGACTATCTGATAAATGAATGAATGTATGAACTGAAAAATGAGACGACTATTGATAAATGAATGAATGTATGAACTGAAAAATGAGACGACTATTGATAAATGAATGAATGTATGAACTGAAAAATGAGACGACTATCTGATAAATGAATGAATGTATGAACTGAAAAATGAGACGACTATCTGATAAATGAATGAATGTATGAACTGAAAAATGAGACGACTATTGATAAATGAATGAATGTATGAACTGAAAAATGAGACGACTATCTGATAAATGAATGAATGTATGAACTGAAAAATGAGACGACTATCTGATAAATGAATGAATGTATGAACTGAAAAATGAGACGACTATCTGATAAATGAATGAATGTATGAACTGAAAAATGAGACGACTATCTGATAAATGAATGAATGTATGAACTGAAAAATGAGACGACTATTGATAAATGAATGAATGTATGAACTGAAAAATGAGACGACTATTGATAAATGAATGAATGTATGAACTGAAAAATGAGACGACTATCTGATAAATGAATGAATGTATGAACTGAAAAATGAGACGACTATCTGATAAATGAATGAATGTATGAACTGAAAAATGAGACGACTATCTGATAAATGAATGAATGTATGAACTGAAAAATGAGACGACTATCTGATAAATGAATGAATGTATGAACTGAAAAATGAGACGACTATTGATAAATGAATGAATGTATGAACTGAAAAATGAGACGACTATTGATAAATGAATGAATGTATGAACTGAAAAATGAGACGACTATTGATAAATGAATGAATGTATGAACTGAAAAATGAGACGACTATCTGATAAATGAATGAATGTATGAACTGAAAAATGAGACGACTATCTGATAAATGAATGAATGTATGAACTGAAAAATGAGACGACTATCTGATAAATGAATGAATGTATGAACTGAAAAATGAGACGACTATCTGATAAATGAATGAATGTATGAACTGAAAAATGAGACGACTATCTGATAAATGAATGAATGTATGAACTGAAAAATGAGACGACTAATATGAGATGACTATGATGACTTACATGAGACGACTATCTGATAAATGAATGAATGTATGAACTGAAAAATGAGACGACTATCTGATAAATGAATGAATGTATGAACTGAAAAATGAGACGACTATCTGATAAATGAATGAATGTACGATATGATAAATGAATGAATGTATGAACTGAAAAATGAGACGACTATCTGATAAATGAATGAATGTATGAACTGAAAAATGAGACGACTATCTGATAAATGAATGAATGTATGAACTGAAAAATGAGACGACTATCTGATAAATGAATGAATGTATGAACTGAAAAATGAGACGACTATCTGATAATGAATGAATGTATGAACTGAAAAATGAGACGACTATCTGATAAATGAATGAATGTATGAACTGAAAAATGAGACGACTAGTCTGATAAATGAATGACTGTATGAACTGAAAATGAGATGACTATCTGATAATGAATGAATGTATGAACTGAAAAATGTGACGACTATCTGATAAATGAAATGAATGTACGATATGATAAATGAATCGAATGCACGGAATTTATGAAACTTGCATATACATGTTCAGGCATTGTTATTACGTAGAATTTACTGAGATTTATTCTCATAGGCGTCCTTATGGTGTAGGTGAACCCGAAACAGGTAAGGAAGACGTTCCTCTGTTAGATGATCACGCTGGTTGAAGAAGGATGCTCGTGGGAGTGTGCTGGCGCAGTTGGTGCGATTTTGACCCGTGGGGACGTAGGTAAATGTTTTGGGGAAAATCAATAGATATGAAAATTGTACAGATAGAACATATTAGGATGTTTGGTTCTGATAGTTGATAGGTTTATGTTTTGAGGTTTTGGAAACTTAATTTATAAACTGCTTTTGGAAAGTCTTTTATTTGAAACATACTGAACTGCTTGGGTTTTATTTTAAACAGGAGGATTTGTTTAAGTTTCAAACATATCCACGCAGTTCGTTTTCAGGGAACTGTACTTCGTTTCAAATACGTTTTGAGTCGGTTTTGATGAGGTTACGAGAGCGTATGAATGTTAGGTTTAAAGTTTAGAGTATAAAATGGAAAAATTTATACGGAAAATAATTAGGAATGGGTAAGGGTCGTTACAGTGCACCCACTGTTCGCCAGTTCCCCTATAAGCCCCACTTATACCCTTCTGCCACTAAAACGTAATGTTCTGTACTGTCACTGTATTTCTGAAAACCGCATGCATAGCATTTTGCATCACTGCATATCTGTTATGTTCTTACTGAGTTTTAGACTCATAGATGAACTCTCTGATGTAGGTACTGAACCCGAAAATGAGGACTTTGTGCCTCAGTCTGATGAATAGGTGGCTGGTGGATTCGAGCTCTCGGGGTGGTTGCTGCAGCCAGACATAGTCTTCTGTCCTGAGGTTTAAGTTTTCTGTAATGTCTATATCTGTAAAGTTTTCTGGAAAATTCTAGTTCTGTGGTAGAACTCTGTAAAAACTTCCATTTTGGGAAAGTTTGCAAATATATGTTAGGTTCTGTACTGATCCTCAGATTTTAAAACAATGTACAGATTTTGATGTCTAAGTTTTAAAAACTACTGTATTTGACAGTTGAATTCATGTTCTGAATATTCTGAAATTGTTTGGAGTATTATCTGTTAGTTTGTGCGTGGATGACTTTTGGTTTTGGAACTATCCATGCAGTCTGTTTCCTTTGAATCTGTTAATTGTAAAGAGTGCTCTACATCCTTGTGTAGAATCGGGCATCGAAGGTTTACAACTCTCATGCTTTCTGTTTGTGCTATATTTGACAGTTGAATGATGTTCTGAATATTCTGGAATTGTTTGGGATATTATCTGTCAGCTTGTGTATGGATGACTTCTGGTTTTAGAGTTATCAATGCAGTCTGTTTTCTTGAAAATCCTGTCGTGTTCCTTTAAACATGTGTTAAAGTTATGTTTTTAAATCAGTCTCTGAAGTTTGAAGTTTTCATGCCTTCTGTTGTGCTCGAGAACCACATTTTGAATTGGTTTGAGAATCTGAGTCTTTCATGTTTTATGTTTTTCTGCTCTCTGTTGGTAAGTCTTCCTGTTAAAAGCTGTCAAACTTTGTCTCTAAAACTATGTCTTCCGATTACATCCACCGGTGAACTCAATTCTGTTTGTGGTTCACATCCACCGGTTATCACTGTTCATCTTTTGTCGTATCTGCATCTACCGCCAAACAGTAATTCTGTTTAGGTTTTGCTCCTGCCGATTCCGTTTATTGCATTCATCTTCTGATGACGTCATCTCCTCTTCCGATGACGTCACCATAGCTTTTCTTCTGCCGATTTCAACTGCTGCCTGCATCTTCTGGTGACGTCATCCATCTTCCTGCTGACGTCATCACCTTCTGCCGAGTACGTTTACTATCTGTATCTGCCGATGACATCATCACATCTTTCGATGACGTCATCACACATTCTGATCCCATCTGCTGCCTACATCTTCCGATGACGTCATCCACATCATCCGGCCACGTCATCTGCCTAAATCTTCCAGTATCATTTCTGCTTGCATCCACCGATTCCACTCGATGTCTGCTTCTTCTGTCAACACCTTCTGCCAGTTTATTTACTTTTGTTTTCATCACTTTCTGCTTTTCTTCTATCATCCATTTTGCGTTCCGATTCTGTTAACTGTTTTCCCGTTTGATTTCGAATCCAGAGAACTTTCTCTCTCTGTAAATGTTTTAAAAATTTAATGTATAAAAAAAAAAATAGTCCCCGTTTTCTGTTATCTGTCCTGGAGTGATGGCTTCGATCTCGGACCCCGATCGGGTTTGGCTTCAGGTAGTCACAGTTGTGGTATCAGAGAGACAAGGTTTTAAAACCGATTCTGTGAAATGTCTGACTGTGCAACCCGCCATGTGATATCGCTCCACCAACTGTAAGTGTCTAATATTCTGTAAAAAGTTTCTGTTTATTAAATTAGGTTATTCTGTTTATAGGGTTTATTAGAAATGGTGAGAGGACGTCAGGAAGAGTCAAGTGAAAGCTCTCGTGCCATAGACCGACTAACCGAATTGGTGGGTGCACAGTCACGCATAGTTGAACGCATGATGGCCCGAGAAGATGATAGAAACAATAACCATGGGAATAACAATCATGATAATGCGCCGCGAGACAACAGTGGAGATAGATTCCGGCGACTCCAGCCGCCTTCATTTGATAGACTATCTACAGACCCGACCCGCGCAGAGATTTGGATTCGAACAATAGAGAAGATCTTCAGTTATGCAGAAGTAGAAGACAACAAGAAAGTTGGTTGTGCCACATTCTATCTCACCGAAAGTGCTGGATTTTGGTGGGACACAGTGCAGTCGACTACAGTGGCATTAAGCTGGGAGGGGTTCAAGAGAATCTTCTACGAGAAATACTTTGACCGTGGAGTGAGGAAGGAGAAATTGCTTGAATTCTCTCGGCTGCGACAGTATGGATCAGTGGCTGAATATGTTCAGAAATTTGAGTCATTATCCCGATATGCAACACACCTGGTGGCCACCGATGAGAACAAGGTACACCAGTTCATTCAAGGGTTAAAGATGGACCTTCTGTGGGGAATCACAACCGGAGGGTTTGATGAGGCACCATATGTGAAGGTGGTGGCCAAGGCTTATCAGTTAGAGGCCTTAGAAATGAAGTCTCAGAGACAGAGAGATCCACCAAGAGGGATTATTAGAAATGTTCCTCAACAGCAAAGAGGCCAAAATTTTCAACCTCTGCAGCAACAAAACAGGGGCATTAAGAGGCCCAATGAGACTATCACTTACCCAGACAAAGGGAAGAGACCAATGGGAGATCCTCAGCTCACCGTATGCCCACGATGCCAGAAAAGTCACAAGAGTGAATGCAGGCTTCTTACGGGTGGCTACTTCTGATGTGGCAAAGGAGGCCATCACGTCCGTGATTGCCCGATACCCGACACGAGACAAAATCAGGCCGTGCCAAGAGTCTTTGCAATGATGGAGGACGTTGATGATGCTGATCTGCACACAGCAATTACAGGTACAATTTTGGTGTGTGACATACCTGCATATACTTTGTTAGACACGGGGGCCACTCATTCATTTGTGGCCATGGACTTTGCGGGTAGGGAGAACTTGTGCCTTGCATCGTCAGATCAGCCCTACAGTGTTATGCTACCATCCGGAGAGTTTATGCACTCTGAGCAGGCAGTGCAGGGTGATATAGTGTCAGTTGGAGACCAAAAATTGTATGCCAATCTTATCGTCATCGGTATGAAAGGATACAAAGTAATTCTGGAGATGGACTGGCTATTTAGACATCATGCAACCATCGACTGTAGGTCCGGGCTCGTGACTTTTAAGCGCCCGAACGAAGTAGAGTTCTCCTATCAGGCAATACCAAAGAAACATAGTATGCCTGTTATATCCACCTTGAAAGCTCAACAGCTGATGAGGTCAGGAGGTGTCGGATTCCTTGCCCACGTAGTAGATGTTCAAAGACAAGGTGAGGTGGAACTTCAAACTATTCCGGTAGTTCGAGACTTCTCAGAGGTCTTCCTGGATGACTTACCGGGATTGCCACCTGATCGTGAGATCGAGTTCGAGATCGATGTGTATCCTGGTGCTGAACCAGTATCGAAGAATCCGTACCGTATGGCCCCGATTGAGCTGAGGGAGTTGAAGGCTCAGCTAAAGGAATTGGTGGATAAAGGTTTTGTGCGCCCTAGTTTCTCTCCGTGGGGTGCTCCCGTTTTGTTTGTCAAGAAGAAGGATGGGTCCCTACGGATGTGTATTGACTACCGTGAGCTGAACAAGTTGACTATCAGAAATAAGTACCCGTTGCCAAGAATCGATGATTTATTCGACCAGCTACAGGGGGCTCGGGTATTTTCTAAGATTGACTTGCGCTCCGGTTGTTACTAGTTGAAGGTTAGAGCAGATGATATTCCAAAGACCGCCTTCAGGACCCGGTACGGGCATTACGAGTTCTTGGTGATGTCGTTCGGGTTAACTAATGCTCCGGCAGCATTTATGGACCTAATGAACAGGATATTCCAAGTTGTCTTGGATAAATTTGTGATCGTTTTCATCGACGACATTCTGGTTTATTCCAGGAGTAAGGCCGAGCACGAGGAGCACTTAGCAATTGTGCTGTCAACTCTGAAACAGCACCGGTTGTATGCCAAACTGTCGAAGTGCGAATTCTGGTTGGATATGATTAACTTTCTAGGCCACGTGGTGTCTGCAGAAGGAGTTTCAGTAGATCCAGCCAAGATTTTGGCCGTGAAAGATTGGCCAAAACCGAGGAATGCCAGCGAAGTACGGAGCTTTATCGGACTAGCTGGTTATTACAGGAAGTTCATTAAAGACTTCTCCGTGATAGCAAAACCTATGACAAGCTTAACAAAGAAGGACATCAAGTTCAGGTGGTCTGAAGCATGTGAAGTGAGCTTTCAGACACTCAAGCAAAAATTAACCATGGCTCCTCTACTAGTGTTGCCAACTGAAGACGGAAAATTCAGCGTGTACTGTGATGCTTCCAAGATTGGATTGGGGTGTGTGCTAATGCAGGAAGGGAAGTAGTGGCATACGCATCCCGACAATTGAAGAACCACGAGCAAAACTACCCTACACATGACCTCGAGTTAGCGGCAGTTGTATTTGCGCTGAAAGTATGGAGACATCACCTATATGGACAATCATGTGAGGTGTTTTCTGACCACAAAAGTTTGAAGTACCTCTTTACCCAGAAAGAGTTGAATATGAGACAAAGAAGGTGGTTAGAATTTGTAAAAGACTACGATGTTGAGATTAAATATCACCCAGGTAAAGCTAACGTAATAGCCGATGCATTGAGCAGGATGTCAGATACTATTTAACCAGCTATATCGGCCGTGTCGATGCCTTTGAGAACTGAGATACAGAAGTTCGATATGGAGATAGTTTCTGGGCTGTCGGCCATACTAGCAAACTTAACCCTACGGCCCACCGTCCTGGACCGCATTAAGGAAGCCCAGAAGACCAATTCAAAGGAGATGGCTGATATGGTGAGCAAAGTACCAATGGCTTCTTCCGATTTCAGTTATTCGGGAGATGGTATTCTTAAGTTCAGAGATAGATGGTATGTTCCGAAAGATGAAGGGTTACGAAAGAACATCTTGTCGGAAGCCCATTCATCTACTTTCTCTATGCATCCTGGAAGCACGAAGATGTATCAAGACTTAAAACTTCACTTCTGGTGGCCGAATATGAAGAATGAAGTGGCCAAATATGTGGAGTCTTGTATGATATGTCAACAGGTAAAAGCTGAACATCAACGACCGAGTGGAACGCTTCAGCCTCTTCCGATTCCCGAATGGAAGTGGGAGAACATCACAATGGACTTTGTTGTTGGCCTTCCAAGGACAGCTAAGCTCCTTGGAGTAGATATTTGCCGCTTGTAGAGTTCGCCTATAACAACAGCTACCAGGCTACAATCGGTATGGCTCCGTATGAAGCTCTCTATGGCAGAAAGTGTAGATCCCCATTGTGTTGGGATGAGGTCGGAGAAACCAAGCTTATCGGCCCTGAGATATTACAGCAGATGTCCGAGGTGATAACTGTTATCAAGCAACGAATAAAGATTGCTCAGAGTTGACAGAAAAGTTATGTGGACCATAGGAGGAGAGACTTAAAGTTCGCTGTGGGCGATGAGGTATTCCTGAAAGTGTCACATTTCAAAGGCGTAATGAGATTCGGTAAGAAAGGAAAGCTCAGCCCACGATTCATTGGACCTTTTCCCATCCTGAAGCGTGTGGGAAACATGGCTTACAGACTACAGTTGCCAGCGTCAATAGATGGAGTTCACAATGTCTTCCATGTTTCGATGCTGAGAAAATGCGTAAGAGATCCAACTCAGATCGTAAAACAGGTGGACTTTGATATCATGCCGACGCTGACCTATGAAGAAAGGCCTATACAGATATTGGATATGTCACTTAAAGTGTTACGCAATCGTGTGGTCCCGTTGGTGAAAGTTTTATGGCGAAATCATAATGTAGAGGAAGCCACATGGGAAAGACAAGCGGATGTCAGGGCCCAATATCCAGACCTCTTTGCTTAGGCAAATTTTGGGGAGAAAATTTCTGTTAAGGTGGGTGGAATGTAACACTCGGCATTTTGGCCATGTAATAATCTGTTGAATTATTGTATGGATTTAAATTGCCATAAATACAATAACTATTTTATTGTAAATTTTGGAGCATTTAGTGTGGGGAGAACCAAACTAATGTGTAACTAAACTAAACACTAAGTTTAAAATGCATGGAAGGGTAAATCGGGGAGAAATTAAGGTTGGTGGGAGATAGCCAATGGTTGAGTGGCATCTGGCAACTTGTTGAAGAAGCTAAGTTCCACCTTCTACGTGAAACCCTCTTCATTTCACTTCTCTGCTCTCTCTCCATTCTCTTCTCGGCACTCTCTCTTCCAGTCGACAATCAGCCATCGAAGCTACTTCAATCTCCTCGGCTCCTTTCTGTTTTCTACTAGGGTAAGCATCTTTTAAATGCTAACAAGTTTGGACAAGTTTAAAGTGAGTTTTGGTTAGAGTGAAGGATTGTGATACTTTGGTAAAACTCACTGTTTTTGGATGAAAACACACCGATTTGTTTTCTAAGGGTTTGAATGAGTTTGGAACAAATTCTTCTAACTTATTTGTTAGCATTTGCAGCTTGTTTATTTTCTGAACGTGCATGTACAGGTCCGAGCATTTTCGAGACATTCAGGACTATCAACTCTGTAGCAACAGGTAAGTTCATATCCGTAGGTTGGCCCTTAAGGCCTTACATCTCGGAGGTACTAGGTTTTCTGTTCTGTCGGGTTGCTTTGGGTAGAAAAGTTAGAGTTATGTCCTGAGATGTCTGTATCTTTCTGTTGTTTGTTGTATTATTTCTGTTATCTGCCAGCTTAAGTTCAGACACCGTTCATGCATACACGTTTTCCCGAAAGTTCATGTAAAACTGTTTTCTGTATACGGTTTGAAGCTAAACAAGATAAAATCTGACTGAAATGTACCGGTTAAGTACGGGATGAGGACTGGCCTCCAGATCTGTTTCTGTACTGTATCGAATTACTGTTTGTGCCTGATAGTGCACCCACTGTTCGCCAGTTCCCCTATAAGCCCCACTTATACCCCTCTGCCACTGAAACGTAATGTTCTGTACAGTCACTGTATTTCTGAAAACCGCATGCATAGCATTTTGCATCACTGCATATCTGTTATGTTCTTACTGAGTTTTAGACTCATAGATGAACTCTCTGATGTAAGTACTAAACCCAAAAATGAGGACTTTGTGCCTCAGTCTGATGAATAGGTGGCTGGTGGATTCCAGCTCTCGGGGTGATTGCTGCAGCCAGACATAGTCTTCTGTCCTGAGGTTTAAGTTTTCTGTAATGTCTATATCTGTAAAGTTTTCTGGAAAATTCTGGTTCTGTGGTAGAACTCTGTAAAAACTTCCGTTTTAGGAAAGTCTGCAAATATATGTTAGGTTTTGTACTGATCCTCATATTTTAAAACAATGTACAGATTTTGATGTCTAAGTTTTTAAAACTACTGTATTTGACAGTTGAATTCATGTTCTGAATATTCTAAAATTGTTTGGAGTATTATCTGTTAGTTTGCGTGTGGATGACTTCTGGTTTTGGAACTATCCATGCAGTCTGTTTCCTTTGAATCTGTTAATTGTAAAGAGTGCTCTACATCCTTGTGTAGAATCGGGCATCGAAGGTTTACAACTCTCATGCTTTCTGTTTGTGCTGTATTTGACAGTTGAATGATGTTCTGAATATTCTGGAATTGTTTGGGATATTATCTGTCGGCTTGTGTATGGATGACTTCTGGTTTTAGAGTTATCCATGCAGTCTGTTTTCTTGAAAATCCTGTCGTGTTCCTTTAAACATGTGTTCAAGTTATGTTTTTAAATCAGTCTCTGAAGTTTGAAGTTTTCATGCCTTCTGTTGTGCTCGAGAACCACGTTTTGAATTGGTTTGAGAATCTGAGTCTTTCATGTTTTATGTTTTTCTGCTCTCTGTTGGTAAGTCTTCCTGTTAAAAGTTGTCAAACTTTGTCTTTAAAACTATGTCTTCCGATTACATCCACCGGTGAACTCAATTCTGTTTGTGGTTCACATCCACCGGTTATCACTGTTCATCTTTTGTCGTATCTGCATCTACTGCCAAACAGTAATTCTGTTTAGGTTTTGCTCCTGCCGATTCCGTTTATTGCATTCATCTTCCGATGACGTCATCTCCTCTTCCGATGACGTCACCATAGCTTTTCTTCTGCCGATTTCAACTGCTACCTGCATCTTCCGGTGACGTCATCCATCTTCCGGCTGACGTCATCACCTTCTGCCGAGTACGTTTACTATTTGTATCTGTCGATGATGTCATCACATCTTCCAATGATGTCATCACACATTCCGATCCCATCTGCTGCCTACATCTTTCGATGACGTCATCCACATCATCCGGCCACGTCATCTGCCTAAATCTTCCGGTATCATTTCTGCTTGCATCCACTGATTCCACTCGATGCCTGCTTCTTCCGTCAACTCCTTTTGCCAGTTTATTTACTTTTGTTTTCATCACTTCCTGTTTTTCTTCTATCATCCATTTTGCGTTCCGATTCTGTTAACTGTTTTCCCGTTTGATTTCGAATCCAAAGAACTTTCTCTCTCTCTCTGTAAATGTTTTAAAAGTTTAATGTACAAAAAAAAAATAGTCCCCATTTTCTGTTATCTGTCCCGGAGTGATGGCTTCGATCCCGGACCCCAATCGGGTTTGGCTTCTTGTCGTCATACACACACCTACTCTACTTACCTGGCTTCCTGAGAGATTCTTGGTTGTAAGCTACTTCGAGAGTTTGCTCACCTAAAATCATAAACTCAACATTAATTCAATCTTCACTAAGTTTTATTCTAAACCATCCAGAAATCTAAGGAAGCTAGTTGGGAAATCTGTTCATCGTGCATTCCTCGATTCACCACAAAACTGAATCCAACTCTCACTCACAGCACTCTCAAAACACGCATCTATAATCCATTTGTTATCTAACCACTAAAACAACAAGAAATCAAAGCAAAACTCACCTAGGTTGAAGAAATCGGGCAGGAGAATCGTCGAGAGAAACCAGCTGAGCTAAACACCAAAAAGGGAATGAAGAATAATGTGGCGGCTAAACCTTCACTAAACCCTTCTTTTATATCATATATTTCACAAATTACACATATGCCCTTGACTAACCAAACTTTAACCTATTCAACAACTAGTCACAATCACTTAATTCCATAAGATGTAAATCACGAAATGTTGTAGTAATCGGGGCCAACAATTATCGGTTGCTACAACTTAGTTAACCTATGTGATTAATCATAGTAGCTCTAAATTGTTTATAATATCATATTTGGTAATAAACTTCATTTCATTATGTGCCAAACTCTAAGTAATCTCTAATGTTCTTTATATATATCTCTTTATATTAATATAGATATTAACATCAATTTCTATTACTTCCATATATCTAAATAAATCAATATCCTCATAACTTCTATGTACATAACAATCAATTCTTCTAATTTTTTTCTATCCTTCAATCATAGGTAACTTAAATATCTAGTTTCCAAGTTTCATAATTCCTCAATCAATGATAGTTTTATAGTCTCTATATTTTCTCAGTGTTTGCATTTCCTCAAAAACCATTTGAATATATAATAATATTATTATTTTTATTTTGGATTAATCATTCCAATATTTTTCCATCACAAGATCCACAATACTTTTATTACTTATTGGTCACCTCTAATTTCATCAAGATTTTCTTATACTGTGATGATTATAAATTCTCATGATTTATTTATTTATTCTAAGATAACATTTATTTCCTAGAGTAATGCTCAAATCTAATCACTTGAATATAACTCTACACATAAATTTCTCAACTTTCCATTGATTCCTTAAAGCCTCAAAACGATATCCAATATCATTTCCATGTCTTCGAGTCGTTTAAAACATATTCAACCAAATAACCAGTATAATCATACGACATACTTTAGCATCTTTTGTTTCATCAATTTCTCATTGATTTACTTTATCTACATTAATAGTTTATTAATTCAAATCCAACTTCTAAGTACTCAAATAATATTTTTAGTAAATGCTCATATAGTATAAATCTTATGGGCGAATTGTTCTTAGAGACATCCGAAAACTATCAGTTCGCCCTGTTAATCCTTCGAGGCCCAAATAACTCGATTTCCCTCCATGAACTGTTTGTGTTAAAGGATTAGGTCGATCTCAAACTTGACATTATGGTGTACTCCAAAAAAATGATTCATAAGTGGTTGTTAATGGAGTTGAGGTTACTAAATTCTGAGGAGCAGGTATCAATATCTAAGCATCCTTAAATTTATCTTCATTATTCATTGTCTCGTCTAACATTTTCAAATTAATTCATAATATTACTCTATCTCTTATCTTTAGGGAATCCTTGAGAATGTTTTAAGTTGTGGTTAATGTATTTTCATAATTTAGACACTAACCATTGCATGCCAATATTCTAAACTTTTCTTTGAGGAGTACATAAGGATACTAGTAAGGTTGGTATTTTTTAATACTCAAACATCCAATCGTGATTTACTTGCTTCTTATGCGTATCTTAGGCTCTAGGGTTTATACATGTTTTAAGGAAGTTTATTAATCTTGATCAAATCTTTTAATCGGGAGTAATCGCTATTTTAGATTTAGGGACAGATCTACATCACAGTACATCACAAAGAAAACTTCAAAAATTTAAAAACTTATACTAAAATGTAATTTAAAATAGTTTGAAACTGCTTTAAATAAATATTTGAAGTTCTTAAACAAAATATATATTAAAGTTCTAAAAAATATTTAAGATTTTATAAAAATATTTGCAAAAGAATAAAAGAAAAATTACTTACTTTAAAACCAACTACAAAAATCATCATACTTTTATATCAAAATATAAACTTTTGATCACTCACTTGCTAATTGACAATCTTCCAGGTGCACGTGAACATACAAAGTAGTCTACAGAATCATTTTATAAACCTTGATTCTCTGATACCATTTTGTAATGCCCCAATTTAAAAATCCCTAATTTGAAACCCTAATTTTTAAAATCCCTAAAATTTTCCCTAAATTGATTTGAAATCGAGCACTAAACCTTAATTTGAAAATTGAGACATTAATTGAAAACTTTAATTTTGCGGAAGCTTTGTAATAAATTTGTCAAAATCTTGAAACTAACGCATAATTAAAACAATTTATGAAACTTTGTTTAATGATAAAAATTCGACATAATTATTCAAACTCTTAAATTGAAATAAAACCTTAAATATCGTTTAAAAATTTAAAACATACTAAATTAAATTTTTTTCTTTGAACTCAATAATGTCTTCTTCTTCTGTATGTTTGCTTGCCACTGAAGGGTTCTCAATTGCAGCTAGTTCTTCTTCAGATAAAAATTCACCTACATCACAAGTGAAAACTATAAGAAAACTCAGTAAGTGTAAATACGTGCAAGTTATAAAACTTTTACTTTTACTTTTACCGAATCCTGTTAACAGTTTCATACTGGTTGAAAACTCAACCTTCTTTTAAGACTTATCCATCTCATTGTCGTTCAGGCTTTGTCATCTTTTACTTTTACTTTTAACGTTCAAGCTCACCATCTCACTGTCGTTCAGGCTTTTGCTATCACATTTTCTGTCAATTCCATCATTTTCATATACATACAAATATCCTACCCATTTTATCTTTTAAATAATTCTATGTTGATACTCAAACATATGTGCTCAACCATCGAAAACGTGTAATAAAATAAAATAGTAAAAAAAAATAACATATATCCTGTGATGTAGGACCGTAGCCAAAACGTTGTATTTGCACTTACTTGGATTCCGAGCAATAAGTGTTTATCGGGATATTCTAAAAATTCTAAAATAATATCATGCTCAAATAAAATATTTGGTATTAAAATCCTACTTAATAAATCCAATATCTAAATAATTAGAGTAGAAATTCCTTACTTTGCGTTATCAGGTCGGATCAGATCGGTTGAATTGATTTGGATTGAATCGGACGGCTCCTAAATTTTTCCGACCTAATTCGGATATAAATGTTATAATCTCACTTAAATTATTCCAACTTTAGAAGAATTTGGGCAGAAAATTCTTACTGGATAAATCTTCAATCGGTCCGGTTTGATTCAGGTAGAAATTTGGTTCGGGTCTGATTTGGGTGAATAGTATCAGGTCGAGTCGGGTGAACAGTGCCGGTTCAGTTTTGGGTCTGTGAACAGTACCGGTTCGGTTCAAGTCGGGTGAACAGTGTCGGGTCGGGTCGGTTTGGTTCACTGCTAGGTCCGGTTCGATCAAGAATGCAATAAATGAATTGGTTCAGTTTTTCTTTAAAACTGAACCAGTGTCTTTCTTCTTCACGATTTCTACAAAGAGTGAGAGGGAGAGCATTAGTGAGGGAGAGTGAGAAATAGAGAGCGATCGAGCGAGCGATAGAGGGAAAACAGAGAGAGACGGAGAGTTTTACTCCGATGGGTCGTCAACGGAGGTCAAGGGAGCTTCGTCGGAGGCTGAGTGGTGGTCGGAGTTTGCTGCTTTTGGAAGACTGAGGTAAGTTCTTCTTCTTCTTCTTTCTGAAGAACTCGAGAGGGAGAGCTGGTGGTGTGAGATTCCTCCACCCAAACCCCTCTATTTATAGGAGAGGTTTGTAACAACCTTTCCGATAAATCTGAGTTCGGGTTGGATTTACAACTGATAAATCTGATTCTAAATCGGATTTCCAGAGATTTTCTTGGTTGGAAATCCAAACTTCCTCTGAATATGGATGATTTTTAGACTAGGTTCATTGATTGTTGTTTCCCCAAAATCCAGGTTCAAACGGATTTACAGACCTAGAAAATCTGATTCCCAATCGGGTTTGCAGAAACGCCCTCTGCTGTTAGTGTTTTTGGACTGAATTCAGGCTAGATTCATATTGAATCGATATCTTAGGGGTTTTTAGGAATCAAATCTTAGATTAGGTTTTTGATGGAGAAAGAGATAATATTTGAGACGAAGATGAGTGATTTTGATTTTGATTTTTCAACAAATTGGCATAATCTCAGAGAAAATCTTTCATTATTTAGGAATAATTTAATAATTTATTAAATTTGAAAGATTCATCTATCATGGATTAGTTGAAATATTTAAGATTTTATCTTAATTTAAATTTCAAAATTTCATTTTAAAATTTGAAGATGTTACAGTAAGTCTTTATGGCCGAATCAAAGAAGAGTCAAATCATACCTAACCAAATTATCCTAAACTATATGCATGCATGTTTTAAAGAAAATAATAAGTTCAATGTTTGCCAACAAAATACAAAGAAAAAGGCCAATGTTCGCCCAAATAAACACATAAAATAATTTGGTTACATAGTGTTGATTTTTGGGAAGACAAATTTCATCTTCGATGATTCTAATCCAAGCTTTAAGAAGGCCTTTTCCTACAAAAACTCACAAACCAGTTAGATGAAAGAATGGTTAAGTTACATACCTTAGTTCGTGTTTGACGGGTAGAAGTCCGTGGCACATCATCCTCTTCCGGGTGATTGAGGATTTGACCTCAAATCCTTCGATTTGCGAACCCGTTATTCTATAGATTTCCCTTTGTTTTTGAACTTGGGTTTTATCATCCATACCAAGAATGACAATTGGGTCATCATGTTAAAATAGTCATTGGTTAGGGTTTTTGGAACTGGGCCTTCGAAAAGATTTGTCCACAAATCCAAAGGCTTGTCTAGATCGACATTAACTTCTTCACCCTGTTTCCACACGTGGACTTGCCATGCAAGCAATTTGTGGCCCCGCAATGTGTGTGGGTTGGTGTATCCTACCCCTTTGGTCTCTTTAAGCCCTTTACCTTGGCTTGATATTACTCTTAGCTTTATAAGCCTTTTATGACAATGAGGCTTTAATCCTCTAGGCCCTCTAATAGTTTCACCTACAAAAAGGACGTACTCGTTTGGTATAAATTTTGGCCAAGGACTCAGTTGGGTTTGAATTAAGGTTCTCACAGGCATATCACACCAATTTCAGAATTCAAAATTGGTCGTAATCTCTACTTTCACAAACTTCACAATAACTACTTTATAATTTCAACAATTATGGCCTAGGATAATAACTAAGCTCATTTAATTGCCTTTGAATACCAACATCATTAACAACCAGTTTAGATATTAAAATTGGTTCTCGGTTTGGATGGTGAGGAGGTCCAATAAGCGGCTCGATCCAACCATAATCAAAGTATCTCCTATTTTGAACTCTAGGCCTAGGTGGTTCGAGTTCTCGCCTATGTATAGATTCTTGGGATTCCTTAAAGATCTTAATCCTTATTTCTTTTAATATGGCATCACGCTTTAAATCCATTTAAACGATTTGGCCTAATCAAATTCAAAGGATTCTTAAAACAACACCTACCTTAAAGGAATCAAATAAATCAAAGAAATAGAAAGGTTAGATAACAATATAAAGCTCCAGGTTGAATATAATAATCCTCACAATTTACCCAAAAGAGATAGGTTAACTTTAATGGAACTAAAAGATAATCACCAGAATATCACAACAACTGTTTCGATGAAACAGCAGAATAGAAAACCAAAAAACCAGCAACAACAAAGAAGGACAACTTGTATATCCAAACAGAAAATGCAGCTAAAATTGAAAAATTATCCTAATAACACTAACCACAATAATGACCAAAATAACACAGCAACTTGACAGACACATCCTAGAAAATAAAACAGGATACTTAAATCAGAAATTACTATAAGCTAAGAAACAGAAAAAACCAGAATCGATAAAAAGATACTTAACAACAGCGAATGCTGGAGATTTTATGCTTTAAGGATACATTATCATGCTGTAAAATAAATAAAAACATAGCTAAAGAAACACAAGTTAAATATCCTAAGTAACTAAATAGAACATTACACTAAAACATGAAAATACATTCGGTTTAGCACCATAAATAGAAACGATAGAAACCGAATAGAAAAGCAAGTTTAGTAATTATTTTAGTCTTCATTTTCTCAACTTGTTTAATCTTTAAAAATGTTAGAAAATGTTACAAGAACTTGTTGTAAGATAAGACTAACAAACAACTCAAATAGCTTCAGGCCTTAAAATATTTTCTTCTCGGCCATTCTCTTAAACTAAACTCATTAGAAGCATGATAAATAAACCAAAACTATATGAAATGAACAAGCAAAAACATTCAAATCACACAAGGGAAGCAGCCTATGCTCTTGATACCAAATGACACGATACAACCCTACAAAATGAAGTTGAAAAAGGCACACATCATGGTCGGTTCTCACTCAGCTCAATCCAAAGAGAACCCCATCACAAAGCAATAGAACTCAATCAAAACTTAACCAAATACCACGAAAATTTATAGAGAACTTACTAGACATGTGAGAGGCAGTCCCTTAAATTTTTAGAGGAAAACTCACTCAGATGAGAGAGTTGTGCAAGCACAACCCTGACTGGAAAATCCCTACTATGGAATACTCCAGCTCAAGGCCAGGTTTACCACCTCCCTACTATGGTTCCAACCTCAAAAGAAAGCAGAGGAAATGTGTCTATAAGAGTCCACAAGAAACCAAAGACTTGGAGACAATGGAGGGCCACTCCGGTCGGATGTTACACACTGAGGATTCAAAACTAGGCAGCCGAAACTCTTCTAGGTTTTGAGAGAAAAAGAACTGATTTTATTTCACCCAAAACTCCTGATACAATGCTGAAACAATGTTTAAATATGTCCTAGGGTTGGCTAGGGATTCGGCCAAACAAAGAAGGAAAAGATCGGACAAATATGGAAGTAGCCGTTGGAAGGTATCGGCCATACAAGCGCGCGTTCCTTCTTCAGCAACCGATGTGATGACGGGTTTTGGTCTGCATGAAATCCTCTCATTGGTCTCTAGATCTAGCTGGAGTGTCGCTGAGTTGGCGTGAGTTCAAATGGTTGGAGGGAAATGATAAAACATCTTCTATTATGCTCCGCCATGTGATCCATCGCGCGCGCTTGATGCTCGGCCGTGTGATCCACCTTGTGCGCTCTGTTGATGATTGTGACAAAGGTCGGGCCAGCTTTCCATGCATGAGTGGTCCAAGCCCATCCTTGTGTAATTCATCCAGCAGGTCTCTTTCAAGGGTGACTTTTTAGCTGGTCCTTGTAAGTATATTCATCGAGTTGGACCTTGCATGTGCGTTCATCAATTCGGTCCTTGCATGTTCGTGGCATCCTTTGTTTCGGTGGTAAGTCTTTATGGCCGAATCAAACAAGAGTCAAACCATATCTAACCAAACTATCCTAAACTATATGCATTCATGTTTTAAATAAAATAATAAGGTCAATGTTTGCCAACAAAATAAAAAAAAAAAAAAAAAAAAAAAAAAAAAAACAATGTTCGCACCAAACAAACACATAAAATAATTTGATTACATAGTGTTGATTTTGGGAAGACAAATTCCCTCTTCGATGATTCCAATCCAAGCTTTAAGAAGTCCTTTACCTTCAAAAACTCACAAACTAGTTAGATGAAAGAATGGTTAAGTTACTGTACCTTGGTTCGTGTTTGACGGGTAGGAGTCTGTGGCACATCAAATCCGAAGGAAACTAAAGAGTTGTAAAGTTAAGAGGAAGATTTGCTAGAGAAGGGTTACATTCTGGAATCAATGAGCTTGTGTGTCGAACCTACCCTTCTAGTACCAAAGAAGGATGACTCAATGAGAATGTGTATGAATAGTCGAGTCATTAACCAAATCACCATCAAGTAACGTTTCCCTATTCCTCGGCTCGAAGACATGCTAGATGAGTATGGCGGAGCATCCTATTTTTCCAAGGTGGATTTAAAAAGTAGCTACCACCAAATTTGAATGAAGGAAGAAGATGAGTTGAAGACGGCTTTCAAGACCAAGTTTGGGCTTTTTGAATGGTTAGTGATGTCTTTTGGCCTTTTCAATGCTCCTAGCACTTTTATAAGACTCATGCACTTTGTCCTTAAAAAGTTTTTGGGTAAGTTTATAGTAGTCTACTTCGACGATATTTTGGTGTATAGTTCGTACTTTACATCTCACACAGAGCACCTTGGAACTCTCTTTGAAACTCTTAGAAGCGCCAAACTTTTTTGAAAATTTCAAGAATTGTTCTTTTGCTCAAGAGATAGTATATTTTCTTGGTTTCATCATCATAAAAGATGACATGGAGGTCGATGAATCAAAGATTGAGGCCATCAAAGATTAGCCAATTTGGGTTTCGGTGGTAAGGAGTTTCCATTGTTTGGCCTTTTCTATATGCGATTCATTAAGGACTTTAGTTCTATTATGGCCCCAATCACCGATTGTACCAAGAAACGAAAGGAGTTTCAATGGACTCAAGATTGCCAACAAAGCTTTAAGTCAATAAAGGAGAAATTATGTGATGCACCTATTTTTATGCTACCCGACTTCAATAAAGTTTTTGAAGTAGAATGTGACGCATCCACGTTGGGAATCGAAGCATTACTCATGCAAGAGAGTAAGCCACTTGCATATTTTAGCGAGAAACTCAAAGGAGCCACCCTCAATTATTCGACTTATGACAAGGAATCTTTTGCCATCATCCGAGCTCTTGAGATTTGGCAACATTACCTCCTATCGAAGAAGTTTATTATCCACACCGATCATCAAGCTCTCAAGCATATTAAAAGTCAAGGAAAACTCAATCGGAGACACGCAAAATGAGTGAAATTTCTTGAACGATGCCCCTACATCATCAAGTATAAAAGGGGGAAACAAATGTGGTTGTCGACGCCCTTTCTAGGAGATATGCCCTTCCTAATCGAGCTAAGTACAAAGTTTTTTAGGTTCAAATGGATCAAGAGCACTTATGTGGGGGATGTAGATTTCAGCCAATGGTATGATAAGTGCAAGGAGAAGGCCGAAGGTGATTATCACATAGCAAATGACTACTTATTCAAAAGGGGTAAATTGTGTATTCCAAGAGGGGGCATTCGAGAGTCCATAATCAAGGAAGCTCATGGTGGCGGATTTCTAGTCATTTTGGTGAAAAGAAGACCTTGGATATAGTCAAGGAACATTTTTATTGGCCTCACCCACTTTGAGATGTGCATCGGGTACTAGAGAAGTACATTGTTTGCAAGAAGGCTAAGAGTAAAGTGCTATATCAAGGGCTTTACTTACCATTATCGGTGCCAAGCCACCCTTGGGAAGAAGTTAGCATGGACTTTATTTTTGGACTACCCCGCACAATCCGAGCTAAAGAATCAATTATGGTAGTCGTGGATCGTTCTAAAAAATGGCGCATTTCATTGCGTGCTCCAAAATTGATGATTCATTGCTCATAGCCGAATTATTTTTCAGGAAGTGGTTCGCTTGCATGGGGTGCCTAAATCTATCATTTCAGATAGAGACACTAAGTTCCTAAGCTCTTTTTGAAAAACCATATGGAGTAAGCTTGATACGATGTTGCACTTTAGTACATCATTCCACCTTCAAACGGATTGCCAAACCGAGGTAGTCAATTGGACCTTGGGAACTTTATTGAGAAGCATAGTGGGCAAGAGGCTCACCGATTGGGACATTAAACTCTCATACATTGAATTTGCTTATAATAGGAGCGTGCACATCTCAACTCAAATGACCCCATTTGAGGTGGTGTATGGGTTCAACCCTCTCAGACTGTTTGACCTTATACCAATACCCATGAAAGACCTCGCAAACCCTATGAGATCCATCAAGGCCAAACAAGTTAAGAAGATACATGAAACGGTTTGAAAGACCATTCAAAAGAAAAACGAGACATATGCGAAGCAAGCAAACCGAGGGCGAAAAAAGGTTATCTTCAAGGAGGGGGATCTAGTTTGGTTACACTTAAGGAAGGAGAGGTTTCTGAATCAACAAAAATCCAAGTTACTCCCTAAAGCCGATGGTCCATTTAAGGTTTTAGAGAGAATCAACAACAACACGCACAAACTCGAACTTACCGGTGAATATGGAGTCTCGGCTCCTTTCACTGTGCAAGACTTATCCCCCTACATCGGAGAAGAGGATGACCTAGAGCGTGACGAGCCCCTGGATTTGAGGTCAAATCTTCAATCACCCGAGCGGATGATATGCCACGGGGTGCCATCACTCGGTCTCGTGCCAAATCCTTGGCCTAGAATTTACCTAACTAATTGTCTTTTTTTGTAGGTGGATCATCCTTGAATCAATTGGAGTTGGAGCCAAGTCTTCAAGACATGGAAAAGCCCTACCATTTAATATCATGGGAGCATGCTCTTCGGCCATGCCAATGTTGAAGAAGGAATTTTTCTTCCTTAACATCAACTTGTGTAATCGGCTAGTAGTTTTTTTGCTTCTCTTTCTTTTGTTTTGTTTGTTATTTAAATTAGTTGAACATTATTGCCTTTAGTTGGCACGTGGGAGGGTCATTTTGGAAGCCAAAGCTTTAGGTTAAAAGGACATTAGGAGAGAGGAGGGACTTTGCCAAAATGGCCATGCAAGGGTGTCCTCGGCTAGCTCACTTGGTCGAGCCTTTCCCCTTTTAGCACCACTTTGTTGGCTGTTGTTTTTGTAACCCTAATTGTGTTGAAGGTTGATGGTGTAAATACCTTATGGCTGCTGAAACTCACTTTTGAATGCCATAATTTTCAGATAGAGCTTTGAGCTTTTCGGTCTTCCATTTTCTCTTCATCGGTGAGTTACATCCGAGAGAGTGATGAGTGTTTGTTTCTGATTTTTGAGGGACAAGTTGGTGATCCTTACTATAGCCTTCCTCCTCCCTTTTTGGTGTGGAGAAACCTCAGCAAGGTTGCATTTCCATCCCTTCATTTTTGCAAGTTGGAGTGTTCTTTTTCCAAAGAAGAACAAAACCGGAGGTGGTGCACATTTATCACCATCCAAACCAGCTGTCTTCTATCATGATTATCTTTCCAACCATAGCGATTCAAACTCTAAAATTTTAGGAGTGTTCTGTACACTCCCAAGGTAAACTCGTGTTAAAATTTTAGAGAATTTGAACTTATATTGAAGATTTTCTGCTTGTTGGAATCTGGGGATTATTGGTTATTGTCAATTGGAAAACCGAGTTGAACTTGTGCTTGTGGTTGCCCCACAGGTTGTCATAGGTTAAACTATATCATTATCACAACAATTGGTGTGGTGAGCAGGAATTGTTTTCTTACAGTATCCATGGAGAAATCCAAAGTTGACAAGTTGACAAGCAAGAATGATTTCAGTCTCTAGCTAGTCAAGATGAAGGTTTTTCTGGTTCATCAAGAATTCATCCTAGGGCGTTTAGGAAACTTCAATTATCTGACCGAGATAGGGCTTTTGAGATGGAGTCCAAAGCGCATAGTGATATTTTGCTAAGTTTGGAGGAACGAGATACTAAGGGAGGTCATTAAAGAAGGCTCAACGATTTTAGTATGGTTCAAGCTTGAAACTTTATACATGAAAAGGTCACTTGTGAACCATTTGTATTTAAAAAATAAGTTGTACACAATCACAATAGAGAAATCCAAATAGATGAGTGAACAAGTTGATCATTTAAACAAAATAATATTGGACTTGATTAGTATAAATGTCAAGATAGAAGAAGAGGATCTATCTTTATCTTGTTGAGTACTCTACCGAAGCAGTACGAGTATTTTGTCGACACTATGCTCTACGAGAAGCAAACCCTAACCATGAAATTGGTAAAGACTGCATTCAATTCAAAAGAGCTCCAGTGGAAAAACTGGACATAAGGAAGCTTCAGATGGTGAGAGGTTGTTAGTGTAGGGAAGAACTCAAACCCGTGATAAGAAGAAATCGAAGAAATCAAATAATAAAACATGATAAAAATCCAGGCAAAACAAGAAGTGCTTCTTTTACAACAAAGAAGAACATTTCAAGAAGAATTGTTATGACTCAACCGAAGGATGGCTGAGAAGAATATCGAAACTGGGTATGCATCAGCGAAGGATTCCAGTAATCATTGGGTCCTAGAGTGAGAGAGTTTTATTCAAATGACTCTGAGTAAGAAGTGACTTCAAAATTTCCAGACATGCAGTGGAGAGGCAATACTCGACACAACAAATCGTGCACCATACAAGGCACTGGTTCAATGCAAATTAGGATGTTCAATGGATGCGTTCGAAAAATCCAGAACGTGTGGTATGTTTCTCAGCTTAAATGTAACCGTCTATCAATTAATATGTTTGATTATTCTAGTTGCATGGTGAAAACTGAAAAATGATGTATGAAAATCATTAAAGAGTTGATGATTGTGATGAAGAGAGTTAAAGGAAACGACTTATATTATTTGTACGAGAAGACTATTATTAGCAGGTATGTAAATATTGCTAATAATGTGGAAGAAAAAACTGTGTTGTGGCATTTGAGGCTCGGATATGTTAGTGAAAGCGGACTTCATAAATTATCGAAACAGAAGTGGTTGGGTGATGATGTAGCTTTGTAGTTGGAGTTTTGCAAAAATTGTGTGCTGGGGAAGTTCAGCAAGGTAAAGTTCATTGTTGCAGCGCTCAAATTAGGTAGATTATGTGCACTCTGATCTTTGGGGTCAGCTAGGTACCTTCAAAGGGAGAAGCTCAATATTTTAGGTTCATAATCGATGATTATTCATGAAGACTATAGGTATATTGTCCAAAGACGAACCGATGATGGTAGAAACTCATAGAAACGAAGGGTGAAGAAGTTGATAACTGATAATGAATTAGAGTATTACTCTTCAGAAATTGATATGTACTAAAAATGGAAGGACATTGTGAGACACCAGACAGTTAGACATACTCCACAATAGAATGGTTTGGTCGAGATGATGAATCGAACGATCTTAGAGAATGCAAGATGTTTGCTCTTTACATCAAGTTTACCTAGTCATTCTAGTAGAAGCTGTCAAAACCACGAGCTGTCTTATTAATCTATGTTTTTCCATAGCATTAAGGTACAAGACATCATACGAGTTATGACATGGGCAACCAAGAAAATATGAAGGGCTGAAAGTGTTTTAATGTGCAATTTATGCACACATAAACACAAGAGAAACTGTAGCCTCGAGTAAAGAAGTGTGTTTTCTGGTGGGTATCCAGACGGTATGAAAAAAATACAAATTGTGTTGTATTGAACTTAGTGAGTAGAAAATAATTCTTAGTCGTGATGTGGTATTCAATGAGAAAGAACTGTCATTCATATTATAGTCGGCTCCAGAGACAGAAGTCAAGACGAGCGTGTGCTTTAGGAGGAGCTGAATAATTTTAGCTCTAGAAATGTTTCCTAGGTTAATGATTAGCATGCTAAGCAGGTTACTTTTGGGTCAAAAGGCTCGGTGCAAGAAGAATGAATGATAGATTATCAACTCACTCGAGATAGATCAAAACGAGTTATGAAACCAACTCAACGCCTCTGTAACACCCGGTTTCAATATAAATCAAAATAAGTTATTAAACGGAGGTATATAATCTTATGGTTTAAAATTGAGTGAAATGTTGATTAGGTTATTAAGTGACTAGGCAGGGGCAAGATGGTAATTGCGAATTTATATTGTGGATAACGTATTTAAGGAAAGGTTTAGTGAGGTTTAGCCGCCACTATTTTATTACTCTTACCTCTCAGCTCGGCGGACATCCTCTAGACGATTCCCCTCCGATTTTCCCCAACCAATGTGAGTTTTGATTAAATTACTTGCTGTTCTAGTGCTTAGGTAGCTGAAGGATTGCAATGTATGTGTTTTCGAAAGGCTGCGAGTGAGAGATTTGGGTTTGGGGTTTATTAATGTATCGGGAATGTTTAATCAGTAGAGCCCCAAACCGGCTTCCTTAGACTTCAGGGTAGTTAGATAAAGTCTAGTGGAGATCTAATCTATAATCTGTCGATGGTTCTAGGTGAGCAGATTTCTGGAGTAGCCTATAGCCGAGCGATTTCCAGGAGACCAGGTAAGTAAAGTATTGTGTGTGCCCTCGGGCCTACATCACAAAACAGTAGGTTTTTGCATGTTTGAGTATTTTCTGTATGTCATGCATCATAAATTTGAAAGAAAACGAAAATGAATTTTCATGTATCATGTGGAGAGGCAAGTTCAGATTGACGGGCATTGGCGGTTAAGGGAACTAATCCACCCTTTAACTGATGAAGAGGATTTATAACATTGGGAGAACTGATCCCACTCTCAAGGGAATTGAGGGATCTGAACAGTTATTAAGGGACCTCATCCGCCCCTTAATTAATGAAGAGGATGTAGACATTGGGAGAACTGATCCCACTCCCAAGGGAATCATGGGATCTGATCAGTAAACAAACGAAGTACAACCGAGATGAGAAAGTGCATATTTAGGATTTGTTTCAGCATACATTTCATTATTGCTTTACTTACTTAGCATTAGGCTAATAGATGAGTTTTGTGATGTAGGTGTTGAGGATACCACAGGTGAATTTCCTGAGTACACAGATGATTAGGTGTGGTTGGAGGAGCACATCCATGTCTCGGCTTGGTAAACTGATGAGGTGGGCTAACTGGTGTCAGCAGGTGTTGAGGTTTAGTTGATAATGATCTAGTCTGAGTAGGTCGAGTTTTCATGACAGAGAGATTTTAGCATTTCGAATACAATTTGAATATTATTGATTCTAGTAACCTGTTGAGTTTTAAGTGTTGGTTTTACTGGATTTGATTAATGAAATGGTTTGAATCGTTTTTGAAAGGTCTTGGAGAGGCAAGAAAATTTCTTTCTGTAGTAGAGTTGTGTCTGTCTTCTATCGGAATGTGATTTTAATAAAGCTATCAGATGATGTCGAGTGTTTTAGTCGTCCGGTGATGTCGAGCTTTTGCTCGTCAGATGATAAGGGTTAAGTCATTCGGATGAGGAGATCATCCGGCTGACGTCACCGGTAGATATAGAGAAAAGTCGTTCGGATGAGGAGATCATCCGGCTGACGTCACCGGTGGATGTCCCTGTTGGACTGATCGGATGACCAGATTTATATTTTGTCATTAGTGACCGGTGGATGTCCCTGTTAGACTGACCGGATGACCAAATTTTATGTTTTGTCGTTTAGCGACCGGATGAAGTCTTCAAATAGCCTTCCCCCTTCGTTGACCTTGTTCAGCGGACGACGAGTTTGACTTTTCCAACCTTCAAAGTATTTTCACGGGTTAAACCTTTGCTTCTTAATCGATTGTTTCTCAACATTTCCAACGTTTTTTTTATATGGTTTTTGGTTAATTTTATTTTTATTTAAACGATTTCCGCTGCAAGTTTACATGTTTTATCAAATGTCCAAATTTTGAATTTTTGTACGAAGCTTTAAATTTGGTCCAAGTTTTCTTAGTAATATTCGGGTTATGAGTAACAAACCGGGTTCAGTAAACTCGGGGTGTTACAGCCTCAGATATGCAGATCTCGTTGCATATGTCTTTTCTAGTTTTGGCTGATCTTAAGAATGGGGAACCTGTGACTTACAAGAAGGCTATTTGCTGCAAGGCCAATGGTGACTAGATTAATGATATGAATGAAGAAATGACATTGTTATAAAAGAACAACGCATGAATTTTGTGGAAAAACAAGAAAAATAAAAATTTATGGAATGGATCTTCAAGCGAAAGGGAGATGTTAACAACAAGAGTAAACCAAGGTTCAATGAGAGATTGGTTGTCAATAGTTTCATGCAGTGAGAAGGGATATATTTCAATGAAATATTCTCTCTGGTTTTGAAACAGACTTTGATAAGGTTGGTTTTATCGATTCTGGCAGCTCATAATCTAGAATTAGAGCAGATGGATGTGAAGACGACATTCTTATATGGGGATTTGGAGGAAACCATTTTCAAGGAACAACCGTAAGGGTTTGAGAATGAAAATTTGAATTAGGTTTGACTTATTAACAAATCGCTTCATGGTCTTAAGCAGACACCAATGGATTGGAATTCAAAGTTTTATGCTTTTATATCTAGCATCGGATTTGTAAAATGAGAATATAATAGTTGTGTTTATGTGAAAGTCACAACATCAGGAGGACCAATGCATTTGTTATTATATGTAGATGACATTTCGATTCAGGAAGAGTTAAACAAGAGATTTAGAATTTATGCAAAAGAGTTTGATATGAATCATTTAGGTGCGGCAAAGAAAATTCTCAGGATTCAGATTTTGAGGAATAGAGAATAGGTATTTTGGAGCTTTCTCAAGGAGAATACTTGAAGCATGTTCTCGGCTAGTTTGATATGCAAAATTTGAAGTCTGTTTTCACATCATTGGGAACTCATTAAACTATAAAAGTTGCAAGGTCCAGAGAATGAATCAGAAAAAAAGTTCAAAAATTTCTTATGCAAATATTGTCACGGCCTAAAGGTGTGCCTAGATAAAAACGTCGGATTGAGTCATGACCCACCAAAAATAAAAAGATGGTGCAAAATTTAATAATCCAATGAAATATTATGAAAGAAATAAAATACCTAACATCCAAGATTAATACAGGCCAAAAAAGGAAAATCATACTACAAAAGAATATCTTTGCCATGACATAGAATAAGGCACGAATAAATAAAAGAGGGTGACAAAGAAAAGGATCTAATTATCAAAGAGAAACAATAACCTCAGCCTGCACGATCTAATTTGGAAAATGAAATGAGGTCTTTGGGGTGAGTGATAACTCTTGAAAAATAGTTATTACATGGGTATAGTTTATATATAATTTGACTCTAAATCGGTGATTTAATAAATGAAAATAATAATTTTGCCACAAAATATTACAACATTTAGTATTAAGTTTCCTTATAAAGAAAATCTGTTTTAATTGACTTTTATGTTGAATTTTAACAAATTTATGCAAATATGGAAAGTCATGGCTATAAAAGGAAACTCAGGAATAAGAGTTGTTGGAAATGAAGATTCTAGAGATGAGAGAGAAGAAGATGTTATTAAATGAATGGAGAAGAAATGTGGCCGTTGAGGATTTAAAGTAGAAGAGAGAAATTTAATCATGGATTTTGAAATTCAAATTTGAATATAGAGGGAAAAAGGTTCTCACAACCCAGAGGCAGGCATAAAAGAACGTATGGTCGGGCGACTCGATCCCAGCTCAAGACTTAGTTCACAGCAGAAGACTTGAACATTAATCAGAAAGTCAAAATCTACACAGTGACTACATGTAATGACCCCTTATCCCAGCAAGATATTGTCCACTCTGGGGATTGGGCAGTGGCCTAATATCCTCCCCTCACGACTTTGTTTGACGAGGACTTCCTAGTCGGTCACCCAACCTGGTACTACTCTCGCCGAAGCACTTTTAACTTCGGAGTTCTTATGGGATCCGTTGCCAATTGTGCTCTAAAACACGTATTTCTAACTTTGGAGAGTCTCCTTACATATGTTTTATTTCCACATACTTCCCCAAGCGATGTGGGATTGTGACGACCCTTTTTTTACGACTCGTCACCTTCCAGTTCGCCCGCACTGACGTACCGTCATCCGGGTTCTGGTTCGTGCGGCCATCGTACACATACTTACATATCCAGGTCATCACAATCACCCCCCCTCGGGGGCCCAACGTCCTCGTTAGCCACATTTCGGGTTGGGTACAGGCTCTGATACTATTTGTAACGACCCCTTATCCCAGCAAGATATTGTCCGCTCTGGGGATTGGGCCGTGGCCCAATATCCTCCACTCACGGCTTTGTTTGGCGAGGACTTTCCCAAGCAATGTGGAATTGTGACGACCCGTCACCTTCCGGTTCGCCTGCGCGGATGTACCATCATCCTGGGTTCTGATTCGTGCAGCCATCGTACACATACTTACATATCCGGGTCATCACACTACATATATTATAGTGCGATAATAAAAAAATAATTTAATATGGTTTACAAGTTCATGTCCAAATCCATAAACTAATACAAGTCCAAATAAAAGTTAAGTCATCACCAGAAATTCAACTAAACACTTGACAAGAAAAGTAAATAAAGGAAATAGTTCCGAACTCCAACTACTCATTGTTCATGTTCTCTCCTGAAAATAGAGGGGGTCATTTAGGGGTGAGTGACTAACTTAGTAAAATTGTTATACTAAATACATGCAAAACTTCTTTTATCTTTCCGTTCAAAACATGATGAGGAAATAAAATGATTTTCAAAACATCGTTCTATGAAACTCATTTTTCATCATTTAAAGAAAGAGGC
Organism: Begonia masoniana; assembly: GCA_022432975.1. NCBI lineage: Eukaryota > Viridiplantae > Streptophyta > Magnoliopsida > Cucurbitales > Begoniaceae > Begonia > Begonia masoniana. The sequence continues at coordinate 45,234,769 of CM039505.1, forward strand.
TCCAAGAGCCACCGATGAGGCAACCAATCAAATATTATCGTATACATAGACGATTATATGAAAATATGCCATCATCGTACTTTTTACATCAAAAATCACCTCAGCGAAAAATGAAGGTTACTCAAAGACCCCTCTGGCACATAACATAGAAAGGCGGCAACTGAACTCCAACAACACCTCATGAGTCAGAAAAAGAATCAAGCAACGTGTTATTCAAAGATCCAGCCCCGTTATCTGGATTGTCAGTGAACAATGATTATCTACAAATCAACCCGTATAAACGATAATCAACAAATATACTCTGATCAGGTTTAGGGATTCGAAACTCAAGGAGCACGACATCACCTCCATATTACCCATTCCGTAACGCGCAAACATAACAACCTTTACGTAGTAGAAGGTGTACCGGGATGTCCTCTTGATACTTTGACATTGAGACCGTCCGGTGTCAAAGTATCACGAGGATCAATCTTCCATCACAACAATAATAAAATCATACATCAATGGTAAACATGTAAATCGTACATAAATACACATAAAAATACTGACGTGCTGGCGATCAGGCCCCATTATGGTTTTCTATAGGTGACAACTCACAAAAATAGGGTATTAGGAAACAATAATGCAAATACAGTGCAAATAATATAAAACTCCTACCTTTACGTCGATCAGTCCTTCTTCCAACTGGAGGCGCAACTTCAGCTACTGGCTCGAAATCCTCAAACTCGTCTGAGCTTAAAACAAAAGCACAATATGATTATCTCACTTAACATTAAACAAAGATAGGATGAGTCCTAAACCGGAAATAGGGACTCAATCTTTAATACTATAAATTGCTGCAAACATTTCCCATAAATAACATTGTGCAGTCGACACTTTAAGGGGGACCGGTTGACCCACCAAGTTGAAACTTCATCCTAGCAGTCGACACTTCATTCTAGTGGTCGACTCCTCATAGCTCTCGAGTTTGTGCCCAAGTGCACTAGCGATCGACACTTCCCTCAAAGTGTCGACCCCTTAAAGTTTTGGTCAAGTTTATAATAACGCTAGTAGTCAACATTTCCCTCAAAGTGTTGACACTTCACTCGCTCAGTCTCAACCTTGAACAAGCTGGCGGTCAACATTTCTCTTAGACGATTTAGCAAAAGGGAGTTGTCCAAACTCGCCTTTCTGGACTCCTCTCGCCTCCAAACTACGAATATACATTCACAAACTCCAAAGACACTAAAATAGCCAGAAAGATCGAACGGATTAGAGCTCCATTGCTCAAATCCGCTCCCAACTCAAACCCTAAATTTTAAACCTCAAAACGATGAAGAGAAACTTACTAACCTTCAAAGTTCCTTCACAAATAATGTTGCACGAAGACCCATGTATGTGATTTAGGCCTTGGATTATGGGGACTCGCCCAAAATAGAATTGCTCCTTCTCTCCCTTTCTTTTACCCCACCAATTCATTATATTTCTATTGTGACCCTACTTTATAATAAACAAAATTTCTTCAAGTTTCCTTCTTCACAACCTGAACATACTCTAAATTTCACAACAAAAATTCTACTCTAATTCTTACTCATAGAAAAATTTGACACGTTGAATTTAATAAATTATAAAAATGCAAACTTTATAGAGGCCGTTAAAAAGAGAAGAATGAGATATTTTTGTGAAGGTCACTCAGTGGAGAAAATAGAAATATCATGCAAAGAGAAAAATAAGAAAAATATAAAGAAAAAAAAAACTCATAAGAAGATTTAGAACGAGTTCTGAGGCAGATTCTTCATTTTGTAGACAGTGGAAGAAAGTCAAGATCTAACCTGCCATCCTTTAGTTATAGTTGTTCAGAAGCTCCTCGATTCAGTAATTTTGTGAACAAAGATCGTGCAACATCGCTTAGAAGAGAGAAGATTATTTATATTTTTCCTATTTTTGAATATCAATTTTATGATTGATATGATAATTTTGTCTTCCTCCATGAGCTAATTCTTTAAGTGGCTAAGATGATACAGTATAGAACTAAATAATTTCTTATAGAATGTTACAATATCAACTTGAATAGTTAAATACATATTTAATTATTATTTTATTCAATGTATGCCACGAGGATAAAGATTATGATTTCTATTTTATACGCCATAAAATGGGAGTTAAGCTTGTCTTGAATTGCATAAATTATTAACTCAACATGACATGTGTTAAATCTAAGCGTTTTCATATTGATTTGCTTATTTCTTGTGACTATATATAGAATAGTGTTTTATTAAAATTCTAAATAATATTTATTTTTCATAAATCTGAAACAAAATATGAAAAGAATTAATCAAGTAATTATGTTGAACTTTGATTTAAATAAGAATTTTTAAGTCATTTAACTTGATATCGTAGCATTCTCTACAGCTTTTGTAGTAAAGAGGTTATATAGTGAGTGAAATAAACTCTAAGTCAGTCTTCTACCAATTGATTCTTTTCTTTGATTTGTTTGTACTCCACTCTTCTATTTGAATTTTCATTTAATTTATCTCACCCAAAAGCTTATCATAAAATAATTTACTTGTTTTACATTGATTTAAATTTTGATAATTTTATCCTCGTGAAATCGACTTTTAGTTATCACTTATTACTCGAGCGACATGTGCACCTGTGTGGTGTTTGTTTTTACCAACAAGTTTTTTGGTTTTTTTTTTTTTTTACTTTCTCAAGGAGATTACTTGAAGCATGTTCTCGGTCAGTTTGATATGAATAATCTGAAGTCTATTAGCATGTCATTGAGTGCTCATTAAACTATTAAAGTTGCAAGCGTCGGAGAATGAATCGAAAAAATAGTTTAATGGCAAAAATTTCTTATGCAAGTATTGTCACGACCTGAAGGTTGTCCTAAACAAAAATGCTGGGTTAAGCGATCTAATTCTCAAAGAGAACCCGGCCGCTCAGACAAAGACTATGTTTTACAGCGGAAGACTTTAAAATAAATTAAGTCATGAACCACTAGAAATAGGCTGAAGTTCTCATAGTGATCACATAATAATAAGATATTACAATACTTAATAAGCCAATGAAATATTATGCAAGAAATAGAATACCAACACCCAAGATTAATATAGGCAAAAGAAGGAAAATAATATTGCTAAAGAATATCTTCACCATGACATAGAAAAAGGCTCGAGGAAATGAAACGAAACGAAGAAGGGGATCCACTCCTCAACGAGCAACAACAACCTCAGTCTTCACTATCTAACCTGATAAATAAAAGAAGTCTTTGGAGCGAGTGACTAACTCAGTAAGAAACATAACACTATACTCAAATGGATATGTAAAAATGCAATGCAGTGCACGAGTTTTCATTCAAAAATTAATTTTCCTTTCCATTTTATTAAATCAAACTCCACAAACCAAGGATTTCAAAAGCACCAAATTCTTGTTTACTATTTTAAATCAGGCTAAGTAAGCCATGAGTGGGGCATATTCGATAACATTGCTGCATACATAAGTAGTTATACATAAATGAAGCCACTATCATTTACGTTTGAAATAATTTCAGTAAAAAATGAGGATCACTCAAAGACCTCTCCAGCACATTATCACAGAAAGAAAGCAACCCGAAGGTTCAACAGCACCCTTATGAGCCAGGAAGAAACTCAAAAGTGACGGCGATCTGAAGATCCAGCCACGTCACCAAGCCTACTAGGAAGTAACTTAGCGACGGAACAACTCGTGAATCAAAAGATGGCTGGCGAGCAAGCTCCAACACGACACTATCTACATATCATCCTTTTGAGTCCCTTGGTAATCTCAGTACAATATTTTTCGCTTTGGGTCGAAGCCTACGTGGATTTGTTCTTTGCATTATTAGCCCAAAATATGTTGTATTAGGTAGGAATGATAATTCCACTTATAAAACACTTAATTTCTACTCTTTCAAGTAATGTGAGATTGTACACCCCTACTGGTATAGATTCTGCCCTCACAATCAACAGAATCTTATGTCGTCCTTGCCTTCATAGGGCGAGCTGCCACAATCTCTCCCTTAGGGACCCAACGTTTTCGTCGGCCACAATTCCAGTTGGGAATTTGCTCTGGTACTCTTTGTGGAGTACCTCAATGCTCCCACTACAATATTGTTCGCTTTGGACTGGAGCCTACACAAATTTTTCATTGAAGTTAACCCAAAACACGTTATACTACGTAGAAAGGAGAATCTACTTGTAAAGCACTGTATTTTCACTCTCTCAAGCGATGTGAGATTGTGCACCCCACTAGAATGAGTTGGGCTTTCACAATCTACAGAATCTTGGGCCGTCATTGCCTTCATAGAGCGAGCTGCCACATATCTGCTGGTGGTCGGCGAGTAAGCTCCAGCACGACACCACCCAATACATCAAATAAGAACACCCTGACCAGATTTAGTGATTCGAAATTCAAGGAGCGCGTCATCACCGCTTTATCACTCATTTTGCAATGTATAACAAGCAACCTTCACGCAACTGAAAGTGCACACAATCTAACTCTAATTGCTTTGATTTCTCAGCCAGATACAACCTACCGAAGACTGATATAAGAAGGCTCAATCTGCCTCAAATAAGCAATCAGATTTGATTCCAGTTATTTTTGTTGCTTGGTCGCTCGTCTCAGAATAATGGGCGTCTGAAACCAAAAGACTCGACCAACCCAATCAAAATCAACCCATCAAGCGTTCATAAATAATTATTCAAATACGATACCATGCATTTGAAATTTAAACATGTAAAATATACGTATATATATAATTTAAAATAGACGGACTAGCGACCAGGCCCCGTCAATTTTTTTTTTTTTTATGTGGTGAGAACTCACCAAAATAAGTTTGAAAACTATATCTTGCAATGTTGTACATTATAGAAATCTCTATCTCAATAATGCCCTCAACCTTACCAACAATCTAAACATGCTAGCAGGATTAGATACTAGAAACCAGGCATCTAAAATAGGGACATTATTGGGACCTATAACCCACTCAACATTAAATCACAAATCATAATACATAAAGATTCAAAATCAAAATAAATAAAGATTAGAACCCTAACCGATAAGGGACGACGTTAAAACTCAAAGTAGATAGGACGAACAACGGGTGGATCCCACATTGACTCTAGAAACCCAACCAAGAGGCCACGTCAAACGGTCGCATTCCGAGGCAACAAAATATTCCAAAATAAAACTGTGTGATCGACGGAATCCAACAACCAGTCAACCAAAACTAGCATGGGTCGACCGGTTGACCCTATTGGTCAACACATCTTCTTGTCGGGTTCCACTTAGGTCGGACTACCGACCCAAGCAGTCGACACCTCATGGAATAGGTCAACACCTTGAGAAAATGGTCGACCTTTGACACACTTAGGTATGGCAAGTGTCGACCAGTTATGGACACTTGCACCCTTCGATCTCTTGGGGTCGACAGTTACCGAAGTGTCTACCCTTGCTCAGCTCTGCCATCACCATCGGTCGTCGATTTTTGCCTCTAATAACGCTATAAGTTGCATAAACTCCAAATCTACCAAAATAACACAGAAATACTCAAAGGATTCAAATTTCCAATCTTGAATCAAAAAATTGACAAAACTCAACTCTAAAACTCGAAAACAAAATTGAAAAACGACTTACCTGTGACAAATCTTCACAAAACTTGGAGATTTGAGTAACACTACCGCGATCCTAGCGTCAGAAACTCTCTGTTCCACGCTTGGGACCTCTTCTTCTCTTTCTCATCGCACTACGCTATCAGGAAGGAAGGTTTTCCTTCCTTCGTTCATATACAAAAAAATTAATAAAGTTAAATAAAATAAAATATAAATAACATATTTTATATTATATTTTATATATATTAAACTATCTATAAAAATTTGACATTCGGACAATTAAAATTCCTTCAACCCTAATCGAGAAAAATTTAAAACTCTAAACAAAATTTAACCGGCAACAAATTTGATTTACTTAACCAAATTTTTTTGGACTTAACCCACGAAAAATTCTTGAATTTCATTGAAAACTCAAACGCTTTAGGAATTTCCTTCTAATAAAATCCAATGACAAAACACTAACCAACCCAACGTAAGATTTCAGAATTTCACTACACGGGACACGAAAACCAATGAGTTGGCTGATTTGACTGAAATTTTACACGTGGCCAAATGCCAATGAAGCAAGACAATTTGAGTCAACACGAAACAAGTTGACCTCAAACAACGTGAAAAATTTACTCGGGAAAAATCAGGAATAGAAAATTTGCACATATTACAAATATCGTCGGGTGCATCATATATAGGATGATATGTACTCGTCAGATCTTGCTTATGTTGTAAGTCTGGTCAACAGGTTTATGTCAGATATTGAGAAATGTCACTGGAATTCTTTGTAGTGGATGATGAGATACATATCAAGTTCTTTGGATATGAAACTAACGTACATAAGGAATGCTGCAGCATCAGCGGCAGAATCTTTAATCGGGTACGTTGATTCCAATTTTGTTGGTTGTCTGAATCGTCACGATCTACTTCTGGATATGTATTTATAGCTTATGAAGGAGCTATAAGCTAGAAGACTTAATTACAAAAGACGGTAGCTTTGTCCACTACACAAGCGGAGTACATGGTCGCGACAGAAGGTGTTAAGGAGCTCTCTAGTTAAGAGGGTTAGTTTCGAAACTTGGTGTATTGATTGTTGTTCTGACAATTTTATTTTTATAGTCAGGGTGCAATATATCTGATGAAAAACTCGAATTCACGTGAATGACCAAAGCACATTGACGTGAAATTTCATTTTATTCAAGAGGTTATTAATCGAAGTGAAGTGAAAATTCAGAAGATTGATATCGAAGAGAATCCGGTTGATGTCTTTACGATAGTTCTTCTAATGTCAAGTTTAAACTTTGTTTAATCATGTTGGGTTTGGAGAAAAACTAATCTATAAGGGATGATGCACAGACATAGGGTAGCAACCTGAAGAAGTTTTCAAAATTTAAACCAACAAGGAGATTGTTAATATTGGTTCAAATTTTGTGGTTTATTGTAACGACCCCAATTTTTTCAAATTCATTTTTCCTAATTTCAAACCCTAATTTGAAAATCCTATTTTTTTTTTCAAATTGTTTTATCAAATAAGTTTTAAATTCGAATGTTATTACCTTAATTTCAAAATATTTAGAAGCCTTAAATGAATTCACTAAAGGCGCGAAAGCTTTTAAAACAACATTCAAACATTAAATAGATTGGTCAAAATAGAAACAAATGTAGAATTAAAACAATTCATAAAACTTTATTGACGATAAAGTTAACATAATTTATTCAAGGTTTCAACTGAAATAAAAATATGAAATATAATCGAAAACTGAAACATACTAATTTAAATTCCTTCCTCCGACCAAAAATATTTTCTTCTTCTGTGTGCTCGCTTATCTTTGGGAGGTTCTCGATCAAAATCATTTTTTTCTCAGATAAAAACTCACCTACATCACAAAATTACAAACTATGAGAATAACTCAGTAAGCGAACACACGTGAAGGTGCAAAATTAACATTATATTTTATCGAATTATATCTTAACAGTTACATACTGGTTGGAACTCATTTTTCAACCTTCGTTCAGACTTAGTTATCTCATTTTCGTTCAGACATAACTATATCAATGTCGTTCAGACAAAGCCATATCAATTTCGTTCAAGCATAACCATCTCATTGTCGTTCAGGCGTAGCCATCTCATTGTCGTTCAGGCGTAGCCATCTCATTGTCGTTCAAGCGTAGTCATCTTATTGTCGTTCAAGCTTAGTCATCTCATTGTCGTTCAACTTTGCTATCAGATATTTTTTTACCAATTGCATCACATTCAAACACATACAAAATATTTTACTAATTTTATCTTTGTACAATTCTATGTCAATATCTAAATATGCATGGTCAAATATAAGAATCATATAATAAAATAATTATAAGAAAATAACATAGATTTTGTGATGTAGGATCGAAGTCAAAACATTAAAAATGTAATATTTTCACTTACCTGGATTTTGAGAGGTTAAGGTATCAGAATTTTTCAATATTCTAAATAATATCTTGCCTGAATAAAATATTGGTATCAAATTTCCACTTAGATGAATCCAATTTCTGAAAAATTTAAGCAGAATTTTTTTACCGGTTTATTCTTAGATCGCTGGGTCAGATTCGGATCGTTTCAGATAGTTTTTGGTCGAATTTGATGGTTTGGGTCAATTGTGGTCGAAATGGGGGTTGGGTCCGATTTAGTTAGACCGGATTTGATTCAGTTGGACCAATTCTGGTTCAGTTAGGCCGATTCTATTTGCTGGAACGGTTCGGTTGGACCACCCTTTAGTGAACAGAGTCATGTTTTTAAAGAAAACCTGAACCCTTCTTCTTTCTCCTTCCTTCTTCGCGATTCATTTGCATTTCCTCTTCGTCGTGCACACTAGAACACTAGAGAGTAATTTTGCGGCGACAACTTCAACCGAGAGAAGTTTCATTAGAGCTCGGCCGCTCGAGTGGAGTTGCTACCTCCTTGGAGCTCTTGCTATGTCTAGAGGCCGAGTGGTGGTCGGAGATCGAAGGAAGCGAGGTAAGAACTCTTCTTTGAATAAGACCTCGAGAGAGAGAGTCTTGATGTTCTCTTCCCCTTCACCGAGCCTCTCTATTTATAGGGGAGCCGCTCGAGCCTCTCTATTTTCACTTACCTGGATTTCGAGAGGTTAGGATATCAGGATTTTTCAATATTCTAAATAATATCATACCTGAATAAAATATTAGTATCAAATTCTCAATTAAATGAATCCAATTTCAAAAAAATTTAGGCAGAAATTTCTTAGCGATTTATTCTTAGATCGACTCGGTCAGATTCAGATCGTTTCGGATAGATTTTGGTCAAATTTGACGGTCTGAAAGCAATCTGGTTTGATCTAGGTCAATTATGGTCGAACGTGGTTGGGTCCGATTCAGTTGGACCGAATTTGGTTCGGTTGGATAGATTTTGGTTCAGCTAGACCGATTCAACTTGCTAGACCGGTTCGGTTGGACCACCCTTTAGTGAACCGAGTCAGGTTTTTAAAGAAAACTCGAACCCTTCTTCTTTCTCCTTCCTTATTCTTCGCGATTCCTTCGTGTTTCCTCTTCGCCATGCACACTAGAACACCAAACAGGAATCGTGCAGCGACAACTTCAACCGAAAGAAGTTTCGTTAGAGCTCAGCCGCTCGAGCGGAACTGCAGTCTCCTTGCAGCTCTGGCTGCGTTTGGAGGCCGAGTGGTGGTCGTAGACGTAAGACAATTTGATCCGAATTATGTAAATTATTGTATTTTGATTTCTTTTTTCATTATTCTATTTTATTCTCGATTAATTCTCGAAGTTTGTTTTATAACAACACTAGCCGAATAAACTCCATTTGCTTAGATAAAGCTGACCATCGCGAAACCAAGACCATTAATTGAGTTGGAAGTGGTTAGTTTCAAATCTGCATAATTAGTTTGATTTGAAAACAAATCAATCTGCGCCTAGAAAGAGCAATACTCAAATTTTCATCTCAGTATAGCTTGGGAAAAAAATACAAATGAGTTGTGTGTATAACTTTGTAATCAATCTACTCATAGCAGTGGCATCCATCTCCATTCCCTCTCCTCCTCCACCTTCCCCTCCATTCACTTCCTCCATTTTCTCCAAAAGAACTCCTCTAACACTTAACTTTGACTCAGAATCAAAGCAGGAAAGATCTTAAACCCTAAACATACCTTTATGTCTTTAAGCCATGGATCAGAGCGGGTGAAGGCCTCAAGTAAACCAAAGAATCTGACCTGTAAAGACACAAATGGTTGTTCAGGACTTGTAGAAACTTGATGTATTTTCATTGCTTTGAAAAATACAGATTCAGCTGAAACAAATGATAGACATACCTTCCATTTCTGTCGCTTTATCGTAATATTAATCTTCTTCTAAGGTCAACCAACAAAAACATATCCTAGTGCAATCTGATCAATCTTTATAACATCTTTACCCGTAGATTCTCAATCTTCATCAGAATCTTTCCTCCACATACGATAGTTAGATGATTTCATCGATTATTTCAAACCATACCGTCTCTTCCTTTGTTGATAAGAATTTATGGCCTCTACAAACTCATCTTTTCCAAAATCGGGCCAAAGTGACCCCGAGAAGAATAGTTCAGTGTAGGACAACTGCCATAGAAAAAAGTTGCTCAATCTAAGCTCACCACTGGTTCGTATGAGTAAATCAGGGGAGGGGAGCTCAGTACAGTTTGTCTCTAATTCCTTCTCAAAAGAGACTCATCAACATCGTTGGGTTCAATGACACCATCTCTTGCTTTGAGAGCAATCTTTTGACAAGCTTGAACAATGTCTTGCCGGCCACCATAACTTATTGCCATGATCAATTGGAGCCGGAAATTGTTCTTTGTGGCCCCCTCTACTCTGGTTATTAGTTCCCGCAAGGATCGAGGGAGCTTCGACAAGTTTCCAATCATTGTAATTCGAATTTTTTCCCTGTTATGAACCACGAAAAAAGATGTTTTGATATACATCATGTTAACCTGGTGTAGAAGCTCATATCTACAAACCATAATAAGATTACCACAAAAGAAATTCACGTATTGAAGGCATGCGATTATAATGGTTAAATTACGATAGAGGAAATCGTTTATTGATGGCAAAAATATTATCACAAGCGTCTTACTATTTTATGATCCTGGACAGATTTAATTTTCCAATCAACTGTGATAATAACTAGCTCTTTCTGGCAGAAGAACTGCAATTGTTGGTCAAAGTAAACACTGGATTATCAAAAACTCATCCTAAATCAACTTGAATTCTCCAGATTAACGTCATCCATAGAACAGTCATTGATTTATCTACTACCCACGGATGGACTTTTACAGAACTGTCCACATTTTGTGTAGTCAACTAGGAAAGGCATAGCTTAGATGGCAGAGAGCTACCTTGAAAAATAAGTTAAATTTAATTTTGCGTCACTGACCTCATAAAGCTCTTCATTTCCTCCCTCAATACTTTCTCAAACAAATACATTAAAAACTCAACTTCTACCTGCATAAACGAACTTCTTCACTACAAAAATTTAACATGATTCCACTTAGAGAGAACAAAATTATAAAGATTCGAGCAAACATACTTTGGGCCGGGACCAGTTATCGCTGGAAAATGCAAAAACAGTGAGAACCCTGATTCCCCAATTGCAACACAGCTCGACGAGAATTTTCAAGGAGCGGAAGCCGGCTTCATATCCCAAAAGCACTGGCAAGCCTCTGAGCTTGGCCCACCTCCGGTTCCCATCCATGATCACCCCCACATGATTGGGCATTAACTCTCGCCGTAGACCGTAACAAGTAAGGGGATCTTCCACAGAAGCCCCGCCGCCGGTCGATCTCCCAGCGTTAAGTAATTTCTCTTCTTTGTGTTCAGCGATCGATTGATACGCAGCTGCAGAACAAATAGGAGGGTCATTAGAAGGAAAAGCACAAGCTGTGTAAGCCCCAGATTTCATGCAGTAAACAGAGATAAGTGGTTTGCGCGAACAAAGCTTGGATTTGGAGTTTGGAGAAACAAGTCTAGTTGGGACTGGTCTGTGTGGAAAGTGCGTAGAAGAAAGCATCGGTTAAGAGGAAGATGAAGTGAGTAGGGGGTTGTACAGCTTTGCAGGGAGATCCAATGCCTTACCTTAACCTGTGGCTTCGAGTAGAACTACGACTTGCCAAAGCTTCAGGACACTTAGTCAGATAATAAGATTTTTTTTTTTTTTTATATATATAATTATCTTTGTTTGAGTAATTGCAAGTAGGGCGGACTTAGCAGCCCGGACCCATTGGCATAACTCACTTAGGTGGTTCAGTCTGGTTCGAGCCAATTTTGTCAATTCTCTATGGGAGGAACCACACACGGTTCTTATACCTTTAAACCCAGCTCAAATCACTGATTCTACCCCGATTCCCGTACAATGACCTTGCAGCCCAAACCATTGATCTAGGGCGAGTTTCTTCCCTCCTCTTTCTGTTCAACCTGCGCAGCGAGTCTTTGTCTCTCTTTCTCGTCGTCGCCTTATCGCAGCCCATCTCTTATAGGGAGTCTTCGTCGCCTTTTCGCAGCCCTAACTCTCAGTCTCCGTTCCACTCGCGCTTCGCATTGTCGCAGCTCGCACAACTAGGTCGAGTTGAGTTTTCGTTGTTGTTCCGATTTTGGTTCTCAGCTCGCTCGAGGTTGGTCGTGGAGTTCGGTTCGATTTCAGAGTTCGCATTTCCGATTTGAGTTCCGATTGCCTCCTGGTATTTGCTTGTTATTTCTAACATAATGAAGAAACATTGATTTTATCATTTTAAGTGTCTGAGCTGAGAAGAGAATTTGTCAGAGTGGAGAAACAATTAGGGTAAAAATGCTTACACTTGACTTTTCGGAATTTTATTTGCAGTCGGATTCATCGTTTGGCAATGGCGAGAAAGGAGGAGTTCAAGCTTTATAATTCAATGACGCAGCAGAAGGAGATTTTCTCCCCGAAGGAGTCTGGTAAGGTTGGTATGTATGTCTGCGGTGTCACAGCCTACGATTTTAGTCATCTCGGCCATGCTCGTGCTGCAGTCAGTTTCGATGTCCTTTACAGGTGTGTAAAATTTGTTTTTATGCTATGAATTTTTAGGTTTTATGTGGAAAGCTTGCTCTGCCTGGTGCTCGATGTTGATTATAAATTTTCTGGCATAGGTTTTAGAGAGGCATGATATAATTCATCCAGCTTGTTTACATCCAAGAGCTATTAGTTTTAGCAATGTTATATTATTGCTTTGCTGAAGTGTTTGATTGAATCCATCTCGATGATGATTTTTTTTTTTCTTTGTCTTGATGAGTGCATTTGTGCTTGAAATGTATGTTAAAAGCTCCAGAGAGGTGAAGATATGATTTTACTATAATCGCTCTTACAATTTAGTTTTTAAGGAACTTCCTTCAATCTCCTATGCCTTACACTAACTCAATTGTCTGTCTTTATTTTCTTCCGAGTTCATAAAACAACAAAGCTGGAATCAAATTCTGTCTTTTAGCAGTAGTGTTTCAACGCACATTTTATTTGAGAGATAATTCACTCACCAAGTATGGCATGTTTGTAATATTTGTGAGAAATTTTATTTTCATCAAAATGGTTGATTATTGTGATTGATGTGTAATAATCACTTAGATTATGAATAAATTTAACGATGAAAGTAAAAGGGTTTACTGTTAGGTCCTGTTTATCTCTGTGGACCAGGTAACTCTGACATTATTATGCAATATCAATCAAGCCATTTTTGCTTCACTTGTATCATTGTCTTTTCATATTTACAAACTTGAATTCAAGTAACTGGGTTGGATTTGCAGATACCTTCAACACCTGGGTTATGAAGTGACATATGTACGGAACTTCACTGATGTAGACGATAAGGTGAGGTTCTGAAGCCATATGATTAAGAGTAGTGTTTCAAGATGTGATTTTTGAATCACATTTCAGTCTGAGTGTAACACTGCTATTATTATCATGATTTCGTTAGTTATATAAAAAAACACATAATTTAATTATTGAAAATTTTTCAAAGTTTATTTATTTGTTTTTTGATAAACTACCAATGAATGATTGGGAGATCATTTCTTCTCTCTTGGAAGTTGGCTTTATATTTTTCATTTGCTTATGCCAGTATTTAGAAATTGTGAAAAAAACGGCCTGAAATTCGTGGCTTTCATGGCACTGAGGTTCTAATGATAATTTTAATGCATCTTTGACATTTTGGTTCTGGACAAATTTCTTAACCATCTTTTTTAACCCATCATATACTGGGTTTTATTCTGATTTATGGGTCTCCTCTTTTGTGAGTTCTTATACATAATTGTAATTTGTCGCATTAAGGAGTCTGAATTCGAACTAGCTGATTGATATTATGAAATATGTACTTTATAAAAATCTTCTGGTAATTTGAACAAGTGAAAAATTGGCTGCCAGAAGCCAAAATAAATCTTAAAGAAAAACTTATATTTGTCACACGTTTTATGATGTTTGTTTGTCTCAAAGTGAGACAAACTGCCAGGTTCCAAAGTGCTATAGCTAATAATTGGTTTCCACAGATAATTCGACGAGCAAATGAGCTTGGTGAAAATCCATTAACTCTCAGTAATAGATTTTGCCAAGAATATCTAATTGACATGGCTGATCTTCAGTGCCTCCTTCCAACTTACCAGCCTCGTGTTTCTGATCATATGGAACATATCAAAGATATGATTAACCAGGTTTCTTCTTGCTCTTTTCTTTATGTTAAAATTGTTATTTTATATTCTAGAAGGTGATCATGATAAAGATATGCAGCCAGGATTTTTAATCAGATTGAAGTTTCAACAGTAGAAATTATTTAGATGTATTGATAGTTATGTAGCTTTTTTTTTACGTGTTACGACATATATGATTGTTGTGTTGCATTTTTCTTGCAGGGAAAAGCTTTTAGGTTCTTTGTTCCTCACTTTTAAGATTATGAGAATCATTAACATGTTATATTTCCAAATTGTTTTTGGACTGTGGGAGTTCATGATCAATATGTATTTCTTTATATTTTTGGCCTTTTGGGGAGTAAAGCTATTAATGACTGCAGATCATAAAAAATGGATTTGGCTACGTAGTTGATGGAGATGTCTTCTTTTCTGTGGACAAATCCCAAAATTATGGTCAGTTATCAGGGCAAAAACTGGAAAATCATAGAGCTGGTGAAAGAGTTGCAGTTGATTCACGTAAGAAAAATCCTGCTGACTTTGCACTATGGAAGGTATCGAACCCATTAAAATGGCAGTACTATAATAGTCTTTCCAACAATTTACAGTTTAGATCACCCTTTTATTTTTGCAGGCAGCAAAGCCTGGTGAGCCAAGTTGGGACAGTCCGTGGGGTCCTGGAAGACCTGGATGGCATATTGAATGCAGTGCTATGAGTGCTCATTACCTTTCATTTCAGTTTGACATTCATGGTGGCGGAATTGATTTGATATTTCCACATCATGAAAATGAAATTGCTCAGAGCTGTGCTGCTTGCGATGAGAGTAGCATAAGTTTTTGGATGCACAATGGGCATGTTACTAATAACAATGAGAAAATGTCAAAGTCACTGGGTAACTTTTTCACTATTCGCCAGGTATTGTTCGAATTGGGGACTATCGTCTCTCTCCCTTTTTTTTTTTTTTTTGAAGTTTTGCATGATTTAAGAATCTGGTTTAATATGATCTACTATTTACTTCTAGATAACTGAAAGGTATCACCCTCTGGCTTTGAGGCACTTTTTGAATAGTGCGCATTATCGATCTCCTCTTAATTATACAGTTTCTCAGCTGGAAAGTTCATCTGAGGCAATTTATTATATATACCAGGTTTGAACTCTGATCTCCAACGAGTCCCTCTCCTTCAACTGCTTTACCTTTTCTTCTACTTGAAATGGTTGAATTTATTTTCTACCTTGAGGATGATTATTTTGGCATTGATGCAACAATAAAATTTTGAGAATCAACTATTCCATTTTCAAATTCTATATTTGCCCATAAAAAAGTTTTCTTTGTCAGAGCCATATTAAACATTTGGTTTTGTTGTTCTTTGATCGGTAGACATTGCAAGATTGTGAAAATGCTTTGTCGCCATTTCAAGAAAGAATCGCGCAGGAGGGTGGTGGAGCTGCTGATAAGAGAAATCGTACTACTCCTGCTGCTCAAGAATGCGTCAATACACTCCGAATCGAGTTCCAGACGAAAATGTCAGATGACCTGAACACTGCACCTATGCTGACCGGAGCTTTCCAGGACGCCTTGAAATTTATAAATAGTTCACTGAATTTGCTGAAGGTACAGCTTGGCAATCAACTCTCTCTCTCTCTCAATCTTTTTCCCATTTATAAACATCTATTACTTTTGTGATCTTCAGAAGAAGCAACAGAAACAACAACAGCTCTTGATGGTTCAGTCCCTCATTGACGTAGAAAAGGAGATAAAAAACGTCATGGATATTCTTGGACTGTTATCTTCGTCTACTTATTCACAAGTAACATGTTTTTTTTTTTAAATAATATTACGATTATACTCTAATTTTACACTTTCACGTCACATCCCGACATGACACTGTGTCATTCACTTTGTTTATTCATGTAATCGATTATTTAAATATTTATATTATATCCTAATAAAATTATTAATGAGTAAATGGTACTTTAGTGTAACTTTAGGATATTAAAGTGTAAATTATAGTGTAAATCTAATATTTATTCTTTTTTTATTTGTTTTTTTTTTATAATCTATGGTCATGTCACTATATACTCTATTTGCTCATCCAAAGTCCTTCTGCCTGGATAGGTTTTGCAACAGTTGAAGGATAAGGCATTGACTCGAGCGGGGCTTGCGGAAAATGATATATTAAATCTCATTGAAGAGAGAACATTGGCTAGGAAAAACAAGGATTTCTTAAGAAGTGATACAATTCGGGCCGATTTGACATTCAAGGGTATCGCCCTCATGGATGTGGGAAAAGAAACTCTTTGGAGACCATGCGTCCCAGTCGAACCCGAACAACAACACGAAATCAACCGGCTAACATGATGTAAGATATCAAGTAGACGAAGATGAAAAAGGTACAACCATATCCACTTGATTGATAGATTGCAAACATGACATAATTTATTTGTGAGCAGTGTGACACCTGAATAGTTGATATCTTGTAACATGATGTAAGATATCAAGTCCCTAATTTTATAATATACTTTTATATTTTCTCTATAATTAAATTTTGCTATATTAATGAGCAATTTGGTAATTGTAGGGTTTTTTTAATAAACACAGTTTGTTGTGCTTTGAAAGTAATCAATTGTTGTTCCGTAAATTAACTTCTAGAAGTGATTTATCAATTTTATGATAATGAATTATTAAATTATATAAAAGTGTATTACAATTGAGATGAAAATAAGAAGAATATGATTAAAGTCAGTGGATAAATATTATTTAGATTAAAAATAAAAATAAATTTATTGTAAAACTGTTTCGATATTATTGGAAAAATAAGTTTTGTAAATTATATATTCAATTTGTCAAAAAAAAAAAATAGTTTTATTATACACTGCGGGAAAATAATAAAAAGAATACTTATAGGTTGCTAAGGGTAATTTCCAAACAGAGATGTGTTAATTAGTGAAATTAATAAATGCAATAAAACAAATTTAAGTTAATGAGCAAAATTTATTGGGTGAAATTAGTTCATTTTAACTTTGGGAGAATCACTAAATAGTAAATACAGCTGTTTCAAAATTATAATTTTATTTTACATTTTAACAAAAATAATCAATAAATAATATTATATGACACGTGGCAACATCCCTGGCAGTTTCTTTTTTCTAACAGGAATGACTCAGCCATGGTGCTGCCGATTCAATGCTCAGATGAGAGTTCAGCCGTCCCCCAGCGTCTAAATTGGGCCGACCATCTACTCTCTGAAACTGACTCAATGTGGGTCCATTTACATTCTATGGCCCCAACCTGCTACTACTCAAGAGCTAGTTCACATAACGTCGGGAAATCCATGCCCCCACCACCGTACAGCACCGTCCATCACAGTTACCGTCTCGTCGAATGGAAAAGAACACGAGTGTGACACATGGAACGGTGATGGAACACGTGGAACATAAACCCAAGACTGAGAAGCACCTGCATCGGGTAGAGCAGCGAGACTACGTGGCAAAAGGAGGTGAGCCCGCGTGGAGAAGCGAATATTATTGGGTTTTTAAAGTAAGAAAGATAGGGATTTCGGCTGGCTTGTAATTGAGCTCGCTTAAGTTGTCTTTCTTTTTTGTGAATATTTTGGTGGCCTTCGATGGCACTGTGAGTTTGCAAATTGTTTGTTACAGTATTGACCGGTCGTATTTCCAGCACCCAGGGGGAGGAAAGCCGCTGCATTCCGAGGAACTTGATAAAGGTTTAGTTCAGTCTTCTTCTTCTTCTTCTTCTTGGACGGGGAATCCAAAGAGTTTAAATGGCATGCTTGGACTGGTATTGCTTTTTTTCATTTGGTAATCTACGCTTGCCATGAGAGAGAAAGAGGGAGAGGCTTGCCATGAGAAAGAGTGACACAAACTAAGTTACATTCAATCCTCAAAGCTAAAGACCATAATCTATTAGAAAATAAAAGAGATCTAAAGTATAAATCTCCGCCTGGTTTAATCATAAACATTCGAGAGAAATAGTCATTATAACATGAACAAAGACCAAAAAGTTATATGCATGGAGTTGCATAAGGAGGTATGAAGATGCATAGGGATGCGTGATGATGCAAAAAAAAATGCTAAAATATCAAAATTAGTGCATCCCCTTGCACCCACTGCGCGCCCAACAGGTCGCAGGCTCTGGTCCAGCGCACCCCCGTCCCTCGCACCCCACGAACTTGTCCTGTGCCCTTCACGCCCCCTGTGCACCTCGCACGCTTGCCATGCACGCCCTTGCACACTCCAGTGCCCTTCCATAGAAAAAACCTTCATTTTTTATATTTTCATGATTTTCTTTCTATTTTTACGTATTAGTTAAGTTTTCTTAACTCTAAATTGCTTTCTAAAATCTTTAAGGATATTTTGATTTTTTTAGGGCTATTTAAAACAAGACTTGTAACCATTTTAGAACAATTATGATGAAATAAATTTTAAGTTTTTATGAAAATTTTATGTTTAGTTTTTTATGAAGAACTAGATTTTTTCCAATTCAAAGTTTTGGAGATCACTTGATAGTTTTAGTTCTAACCAAAAAGTTTGGTTTGGATCAATCTCCTCTTACTTGATAACTTTGGTTCCATCGACAAGATTAGATCGGGGTCAAATTTCTCAAACTTGATTCAAAGGCATTCTGAGTTTCTATTCCGCATTGTTGAGGAGTCTTAAGTTTGATATATCTGTGATTCTCATCATTTGGTATCAGAGCAAAAACTCCTAGATTCAAGCGTTAAGAGGGCGTGCCCAGCGAGCCTATATGTCCCTGCATGCCTAGCGCTCTAATCTGCTTGCCTCTCTCATGCCCTGCACGCCCGCTTAACACGCCCATACGCACCCTAGCGCCCTTTTGCGACAAAAAAACTCTTTTTTTTTTTTTCATATTTTCATGATTTTCTTCCTATTTTATGTATTAGTTAAGTTTCTTTAACCTTAGATTACTTTCTATATTATTTTAAGATCCTTACAAATAATTTGAGTATTTCAAATATTTTTTAGAGCTATTTAAACACAAAGTTTGTAACCCTTTAAGAACAATTATGATGAAATAAACTAGTTTTTATAATAATTTTTTCTTTGGTTCTTTGTGAATAACTAGGTTTTCTTCAAGTCTGAGCTTGATAGATCACTTGATAAATTTGATTCTTACCGACAAGTTTGATTTGGGTCAACCTCCTTTTAATTTATAACTTTAATTCCATCACCAAGATTTGATCGGGGTCAAATTCTTTATATTTGGTTCAAATGCGTTAATATATTTCTATTCCATGTTATTGAAGTGCCTTACATTTGATATATCTGTTAGTTCTCGTCAGAGAGGAAGAGCAGAGCAAGAAAGAGATTGAGATAGAGAGAGAAAGAGGAAGATAGTAGACAATGTAAGAGAGAGAGAGACTGGGATTGTATCTCGGGATTGTAATGGTCCTGCACCATTAGTGGTATTTAATATTTATAGAAGACAAATGGGCAATGAGAGAAAGAGAGAGAGAGAGAGAGAGAGGAACCAAGGAATTTGCAGTGATGTGCGTAGGCTATCTTTCTTTTTCACTTTTTCATTCTAGGAAATTCCCTTTTCAGCTCCTAACAACTCCTAACATTTAATATCCACTCTCTCACTCAATCATAACCCATCTACTTAATAATCTTCCCTTTCTTTTGCTATAATTCTAGATTGTAAGCAGCTAGAATGTGACAAGAAAGATGGGTCTTGGGTTTTCAACTTTATCTTTGCATGTACTTGCACTAATGTTTTTCATTATTTCTAAAGTTCAGATATATTATTCTTTGCAAATTGTAGCTCAAAGCCTCTACTTCGTCAAAAACATTATCTATATGCTAATACTAGTAATTCATGTCACAAACATTTATGTGAGGAAAAGAGACATGAGAGCAAGTAAGGCAGTACAATCTCATGTTGCTTAAGAAAGATGTTAGACAATGTTTCGTTAGTAAAGTTTCAACTCCAACTAAGACAAGATTTTTTTGTAATAAGACCCACGAACAAAACCGTGTGAGCTTAGTGCCTAAGTGGACAATATTTTATTTAGGAAGACGTTACAAATAGTATAAAACTCAAAACTAACTATAAGTGTGATCGACAATAACGTTCAACCCCTGCAAGGGACTATTGTGACTCTTTTGGAGGCACAATCCGTTGAACGTTCAATGTTCTATGAGGGTAAGTCAAATTTATACTACATTCTTGATATTTTTCTTATTTGTTAGATATTTAAGAGAAAAAGTAATTTTAAGTTTGTAAACTCAAAATTTTTGGACGAAAAACAGAATCTTTGTACACAAATTATGTATTATTATTGTGGCTTGAATTTAACATTATCGAGTGAAATTTTTTTAGGAGAAGGTTAGGTTTTAGGAAAAGCTTGGCTCGCACAGCGGCGTCGAAGAAAATGTGTGAGAGGTTTTATTTGTCTCGATAAATATTTTAAGGTCTAATATGCAATAATCACAAATGTTAAGTTCTACATTGCAATTTACAAAATTTATTTAGAGTAAGCGTGTCCCGAATGTATAAAATGGTATCTTTGAAAGTGTTGGATGAGATAGACAACTTCTATCATACAATGAGATTAAATCTTTGTTTCAAGAGCATCTTACTAGTTAGTTTTTTTTTCATGTACACTTATTTCGATTTCAACCACAACATAACGACGATTTTCTTCTTCAGAACATCCTTAAAAATTTGATCGAAAAGTGCAAGTGAATATGAGATAAGACTTTATGGTTCTTGCAGTGTTTTTCATCTTATGTAGTATTTTATCAAATCAAAACAACGAATCATCTAAATCTATCTATGCAAGCAAGACTGACATTTTAACCTGCTCAGGTAGAAATCTTGTATTTCAATCCAATTACCCAATGTCATATTTTAAATTTCCCATCAAATCACAGAAGACCACAAACCTTCAACATAATATTACAACAAAATTCAGACCATGAAGATTAGCAAAGAAAAAAGTTTTGATTTTCTAAAAAAACAAATTGCTCAAATTTTTTTTGATATTCCCCGATGAAACATGAAAAATCAAGGTTAGTGACTCGATGATATAAAGTGTTGTAACACTTCGTGTGACACCAGTTATAAATACGATATAGGACAATATTAAAATGCGAAAATTAACGACACAAGAGGTTGTTAACGCAGTTCGGCAATCAGTCTACATCTGCGGGGCCACGCCCAGATATGAAAACATTTCACGAGTTCAAACAAGGTTACAAGACACTCGGACTAAAATAAAAATAAGACTCCCTCTTATCTTTGATGCCGCCTCCTCCAACCTTCACAGGTGAAACTGTTTTGCGAGCTCTCCTCGACTTAAATGCGACAAGCTCCCCTTGTCGAAGATGACTCCTCCCGAAATCCGTGTATGGCAAGCTCCCCTTGCCCACGATAAAGATGACAATCACAAGAATAAACTCCTATGACACTGTCTGTGACGCTTGACAATGTCTTAGGATATGATCACCCAGAACAGGCTTCAACAAACCAGTCTTTGATAAGACTGAATCAATTAATCACATACACCACACAGAAACGTGGGTGAAGAAATAAAGACGCCCAGATGAATAGAGAAATTCCACACTCAAGAATAATGGCGTCGACACCTTTTAACGTAAAAAGAAAAGTCTTTTATATCAAGTGCAAGGTGCAGTTCTGTTTCTCTCATCAATATCTTCTCGAAACAGACTATTCATTCAAAAAATCATATCCCACGAAATCAGCCTAAGGATCCGAATAACTCTGCCTAACAGATTTGCCGCAGAGACACTTCCAATGACACTTTAGGAAAGTATCCCAAATAATTAGGAATATGATCCAAGTTTGTTACGATTCCTTTTTCAACAAATCACATTTGAATTGACGAAATATTCTGCCAAATATTATCTCCAAAATAGAAGGATAGAATAATATATATTCCAGAAGAATATAATTACCAAAAAACATAACATACCAAATTTAATAGGTTGCCAAAAATATAATGTCAACACACAATAGCATTAACAATCTCCCCTTTGGCATTTTTTGGCAAAACATAACTCCCCCTGAATGAGAAGTTCTTGAAACAATCCGATCAATATAATGTCACTTCAAATAATAGCACCACAATAAGAGACATCACAGCAGCGTAGAAACAACCACAATAAGAGACTTCACAGCAGCATAGAAACAATCAGTCTCCAAAAATACTATCTCCAAAACTACTCCCCCTTTTTGCCATAAAAAGACAAACGGGAACAAAATTGTCATTTAAGCCATAGTCAAGCAGGTTCATAGAATCCAGCAAACGAAAAATACTGAAAGAAGTTTCATAGAAAATACAGACATGCATCTAACCAGATTTATCAAAGGAATCAGAATGTGCTGCAGAGACATTTTGTGAAACATTTTGTGAAGATGTGGAGCCAGAAGGTGATTTCTCCGATTCATGACCTGGATCCGTTGGATTGGAAGAATTTTTTACAGCTGAATGTTGAACAAGTTCATCCAGCAGATCAGACAGAACCTTCTTTCTAGTTTCTAGTCCTGCAATTCACCTTTAATAATCTTAATAGTACGAGAAATAATGCTCTTCTCAACAACTTCCTCAGACTCAGCTACATTGTGTAAGTCATCAACATGTCCACCTCTCCGAAGTTTATAACTTATCCGGATTTCCTCACGATCCATTGTTAGATTATCCGAAACATTCAAAGAAATCTGTTGAGAGCATAGTATACCAAAAATTAAACAGGGAAAGGGTAAGGCAGACCTGCTGTGCTTCCCATTGATATGCTTCAAAATTTGGTCAAAGAAGAACTGTCCAATGTCAAACGGAATGCCAGTACCAATTTGAAATAGTAATCTAGCCATTTTTTTGTTGATTCCAGTGGCATGAGAGGATGAGAGCCAATTTCTGATTGCTATTTTGTGGAGAATAGCAAATTTTGCAATAAGTTGAGAGGCAGAAAAGTCTTTTGCACGAGGCAAAATTGTTCTAACACTTCTTGTAACACCTGAAATTATTTCATCAAAATCTGGCGAGAAAACTTCAGAGTCAGTTCAGAAACTACTAAGATATGTGTTTATCGAAGATGGACTGAATTCGAATAGAGAACCTCTTAAAAACACATAACCATAATCAGAATGTCCTCGGTCATTGATAGTTGGCGTCAAGTTGCAGTAGAATTCATGAACAATTTGGGCAGAGAAAGGTTTTAATCCTTTGAAGGTCCTTCCTAGACCTTGGCTAATTAAAAGATTCACAAGATCCTTGCATTCCTTAAAATCCACCATGTGTATATTCCTTTCACTCCAGAGATTCTTCTTTGACACTATACTCCAGAGACTAGCATTGAAAGGTGTTCTAAAAACATCAGATTTTTCAGGAGATTTAGAAGACTTACTGGGCTTTTTGTGAGACACTTTTCTTGACACTGTCTTTGGTCTGGAAGTGGTAGGCGAGGGCATTGGAGCTTTTCCTTTTTCTTTCCTTTCAGTTTTGGCCCGTGACTTAAGAACATTTCTTCTAGGAGGTTTATTCATCAATCTCGCAGATTTTCTCGGAGAGGACACTTTCTTCTCCGAAGCTTTTGAACTGTTCTCTTCCCTAGAAGATAAGGATTGAATTTCAGCAATACTATCCCACTCTTTATCAGAAGATTCCTGATCAATTAGCGAAAGTGCGATTTTTCTTTTGGATGGTATTACGATCTGTGAGCGAACCCTTGGTGGTCCATATGAAACTTTCAAATGTTTCAAATGCGCCAGAGGATCCTGGCTTTTAATGCACTCTTCATCGGAAGGTTTGTATTGACTAATCGGTACGGCATCAATAACATTCAGAGAGAACTCTTCAGAAGGAATGGATTTCGTACCTGTTCCTCGAAACCTTGAGTGAGTCAGATTCTCACTGTCAGACGATCCATCACCAAAATCAACAATATTTTCCATAGATGAGCGTATTCAGTTACTGAAAAAGAACAGAGAGCTTGAAGGCAAGCTTAAAGCGTGAAGCAGGACAAGGAGCTCGAGGGAAAAAAAACTCAGCGCGAATTTGAAACCTCGAAGCAGTAAAATGGTGGAGTGGGTTTTCACCAATTTAGGGAAATAACCCTAAGAAACACACTTAAAAAAAATATACTGTTGTGATTTGGGAAATAAACCCAAAGATATATCCGGAATAAAATACCAACAGATTTGGAAGATACATCAGAATCCCATAAATATATCTTATCTCCCATATTTTCTGAAATTCCGCCAAAAGTTCATAAATATTATGGAAATAAATCATAAATCCTTCCACAAATTGAGAAATAAACTCAATTTGTCACAAAAGAGAACGAAATCTTCATAGAAAATCACATGTATCATGCAGAATGTTGAAGACTAAGAATAGCAAAGAAATCGCCTATTATAAGTGACCTTTTTTTTTTTAAATTTAAGAATGCAGAAAAAAATAAAAAACAAAACTCACAAGTACTTTCTTCAGAGAATACAAAGGCCCAGAACTGACCTTAGTTTTTCAAATCTCAAGCTATCTAATGCTTTTGTAAAGACATCTGCTATTTGTTTTTCTGTTATCAAATGCTCCAAGATAATAGTTTTGTCTTCAACTAGTGATCGAATGAAGTGATGTCTGATATCAATATGTTTTGTTCGAGAGTGCTGAACAGGATTCTTCGAAATATTGATCGCACTCATATTATCGCAGTAAAGTGTCATGACATTCTGTGTAACACCATAATCTTTCAGCATTTGCTTCATCCAGAGAAGTTGGGTACAACTACTCCCAGCTGCAATGTATTCTGCCTCGGCAGTTGAAAGAGATATCGAATTTTGTTTCTTGCTAAACCATGAAACTAAATTATTTCCCAAGTAAAAACATCCACCTGATGTACTTTTTCTATCATCAGCACTTCTAGCCCAATCAGCATCACAATACCCTACAAGATTTGCGTTAGTATCAAAAGAATACCAGATCCCATAATCGGTTGTTCCGCAGATATATTTTAGAATGCGTTTCACTGACGCTAGGTGTGACGCTTTAGGATTTGCTTGCAAACGAGCGCATAGACCAACGCTATAGCAAATATCAGGTCTGCTAGCTGTAAGGTATAAGAGACTTCCAATCATGCTTCTGTATATACGGCTGTCAACAGCAATTCCTTTATCATCTTTAGATAGTTTTTCATTTGTACCAATTGGAGTTCTTCTTGGACGCCCTTTGTCTAAATTGAATTTCTTTAACATGTTCTTGGCATGTTTGCTTTGAGTAATGAATATACCTTCCTGTGTTTGTTGAATCTGGAGTTCAAGGAAATAGTTGAGATTTCCTACCATACTCATTTCGAATTCTCCCTTCATTTGGTCAATAAATTCGTCTACCATTTTCTGTGACACTGAAACAAAAACGATGTCGTCAACATAAATTTGAGCAAGTAAAAACTGACCTTTATGGTGTTGAATGAAAAGGGTTTTATCTACTCCCCCTCGCTCATATCCCTTGGACAATAAATACACCGTAAGATGTTCATACCATGCACGTGGAGCTTATTTAAGACCATATAACGATTTCTTCAACTTGTACACATAATCGGGATGATGAGGGTCTTCAAAACCCTTAGGTTGAGCAACATAAACTTCCTCATTGAGATGACCATTGAGGAACGCACTTTTAACATCTATTTGGTAAAGTTTGAAGCGCATAACACATGCAATGGCTAATAAAAGTCGAATGGATTCGAGGCGAGCAACCGGAGCAAATGTCTCGTCAAAATCAACCCCTTCAATTTGTAAATAACCTTGAGCAACCAATCGAGCTTTGTTGCGAATAATGTTTCCATGCTCATCACTTTTGTTCTTGTAGATCCATTCTGTGCCAATAACATTTGTATCGGGAGGGTGTTAGTGATTTTACCACTTACACGCAAGTGCACGTGTCGCTAACGAAGTAATAGAGTAAGTAAAGTATCGATCCCACGAGGATAATGTTAATTGTATTTAAATTGCTATAAAAATCTTATAAAAATATTTGGATGATAAATGAAAATAAATAGAAATAAAATCAGAATTGCAATGAAACAAAGTAAATCAGAGTAAACGAGGTAAAAACGATAAATAAAAGCCTTGGCTAGGATCGATTTCTTCATTACAATGATTTTACACTGATGCTATGGTTTTGCAGCATTGTCTAAGAACAGCAAGAATTAAATAATTCTAGGATTCTTTCGAATTGCCTAGATAGATTCAAATTAGAATTTCCTTCGACTTTGAATGAATGTAACTAATATTGAATTTTCTATATGCTCTATTCTTATCGTCAATCGAATTAACGTTAACTACCTTGTAACATATTAATCCAATTAATCAATCGTGCATCTTAACATTTATATTTACCTGTCGATAAAATATAAACATGAAACATCAAACTATCTGTCGATATGAATTGAATTAGATGAGGAATATCACGAAAGATTGTTCCAAACAAAAATGCATTAGCAATGCTACAGTATTAATCACAGAACAGCAAGAATTTTTATATTTCTAGGGTTCCGTCGAATTGCCTAGATAAATTCGTTTTAGAATTTTCTTTTCGATTTTTGAAAAGACAAAAACTTAATCTGAATTTTCTTGTGAACCTATTCTTAAATGCCAAATAGATTAATGTTAGCTATTTTGCAACACTTTTAATCTATTCAATTTCTCATGCATCTTTAATTCCTATTTACCTATCGATACAATAGGAATATGTGAAATCAAAATTGCCTATCGACATAAATTGAATTAAGCAGTTCAAATCATGAGAAATCATTCAATGAAAAATACGTAGCATTCATAGATCAATCATAAAACATGTAATGAGTACTTTCTCTCCTAACCAAGAAATATAAATTAGCTACTAAACATAATTAAAATAAAAAAAAGAACAAATATTCATAAAAAGATAAAAAGAAGAGGAGAAGAAGAATCCCCTCTGGAGCTCTCTGCCGCAGCCAAGAATGTAGTTACCCACCAGAGAAACCCTTCTTTTTTATATTTTTTTTAAAAATAATAACGTCCCAATTAATTCCCCCAGTTCCTATATTCTCTCCTTCTTTTTTGTAACCAATTTTCTCTTTCTTCCATTATGTGGGTCCAGCTCATTTTCCTTTTCCAGAATGGTTTTCTCTCTCTCCTTTCTCATTTATTCTGGTTTCGTCTTTTAGTGCTGCCCCAATTCATCACGTCTTCCGCTGCCCGATGACCACCTTCTCTTTTCTTCTTTCAGCTTCTTCCTCTACTTTTGTCATCTAGTGCTGCCCAATCATCACATCTTCCGCTGCCCAAGTTTTTGCTTTCTTCCGCTGCTTTACTTTTTATATCTACCGCTGCGTTTTGTCTTTTTCTACTGCCCCTTTGTGCCTTCTTCCGCTGCCCAGCTTCCTACTTTTCTTTCATATCTTCCACTGCCCGGTTTCTCTATTCCGCTGCCCTTTTTCACACTTTTCCTTATTAATTCTGCAGCCAAATAATACCCATTGATTATATTACCAAATTCGAAGCAACAAATTTCCCGATTTTTCTTGATTTGATTTCTCTCTCTCCATAATCTTCAGCTTTTGAATTTGATTTTCCCTCTAATAAAATTACATTCAAATATAAAAATATAAAATTCAAATTAAGTGGAAAAAATATGCTTTTAATAGATAATCTGCATAAAATATATTAAATTTCATCAAAGCACTAATGCTGCAGCAATACATAGCAATTTCAGTAAATTAATACTAATTTAATCTTGTAATCACTCAAATCATACAAGTTCTATCAATTAAATATCATATAAAATAACTCTAATTTAAGAGCTATCAAATACCCCCAAACTTAAATCATTACTCGTCCTCGAGTGATGCAAAACAAATATAAGTTCCCAAAGTAGCATTAAAAATTGATGTAATTTCCGAAATATCTCGTAACTTGTAAATTATTGAAAAATTTCACTATCACAATTAAAAGCAATCAATATAGATTTAATTCCCAATAAACTCAATTTCAAAATGTGTGTGTGCTCAAACTCCATTTAATTAACTAAGTTCAACCATCAAAACTAGAAATCACAATACATATCATAGGATGTCAACTTTCTAATGTCCTTCCTAAATCCATTAGCATTCAAAGATTCTTCTTCTTTCTTTTATTTTAAAATAAGTGAGGGGATTAATTTATTTATTTATTTTTTTTTTTTATGATTTTTTTACATTGACTTTATCTATAAATCACACTACCTTTTTACGCGATTGACAACATTGGTGATGAAGTCCTCCGGTTACTCAATAGTGTCACCTCAAGATACATACTCATATGAAATAGAGGAGTATAGCCAATAATTATGCAACGGAGTTCCTCCCAAAGTTCCTCTAATTTATTTCTACCCATCGAGTATCCAAAAGGCTCACTCGAAATTGAAAGTAGATTAGGAAATTGCATTTTTTTTTTTTTTTTTTTTTAACCCCCAAACTTATTATTTATTATAAATTTTTTTTAAAAGAAGTCTTTAATCGCTAATTTCTTTCATCAAGCACTAAATTATCAACATCTAGATAAATTGTAATGTCTAGAAATGATGATATTCCTAAGCAATCAAAAGGAGTTTGTGTGTTAAGAAAAACTAAGCTTATGAGAATAAATCTTAATTGATTTCTAATAATATATGATAATAACATTATTCAATAACTTACTAAATTAAAAGATATTAGGAAATTAAATTGCACTTCGTTGGAACTACAAAGCTAAACCAAATCAAGCAGAAGACTAAATTCCATAAGGTAAGGTTTAAACAATCAAAGCTAACATTCTAAACACTTTCAGAAAACCAAAGTAAACAGTAAATCCAGAAAACCAAATTAAACAATTAAACATGCTGCTACCCCCACACTTAAAAATTGGCAGTGTCCCCACTGCCAGACAAAATGAAGTTCAGAGAATCAATAAAAGAAAATATAACAATATAAAGCTAGGGGGGGTTAGGACTTCCCTGGTATTTCCTTTTTCGTTCCATTGGAAGGAGGGTTTCATGTTGCTTCCTCTTCATCAGCTTCTTCTTCCCTGATTTGTGCAAACCTGAGTTTATTTTTTAGCAAAAACAAAAACAAACAAAGAACAATAAATAAAAACTAATACAAAAGGATATAAAAAATTGGGTTGCCTCCCAAGTAGCGCTAAGTTTTTCAAGTCTTCAGCCAGACTTCTCCATACGTCACTTTTCTTTAATTTGTGGATGATATGCTATGGTCACTTTATGTTTGAGGTGAGATGGCAAGTGCTTAAGCTCCAGTGTGGGTGTGTTTTCAACAGATGGCTTGAAAACTTCTGGTTTATTCTTCCTTCGAAATAATGCCTCAAACTGTTTCCTGTGGCTCCTTGAAAACTGCTTCGTTTCTGCCATTATCATTTTTCCAGATATGTTGAAGCAATCTTCTACATCGTACGGGCACTTCATATTTTTCAATACATTAAGAGTAATCTGCTGCTTATTCACGTATTTGCCACAGCCAAGACTCTCCTCCTTTTTCGCAAAAATTTCTTTTTCTGCATGCTTCAATTCACTTTGGTGTTGTGGTGGCATTGTTCCAGCATCAATTTCTACAATGCCAGTTTCTGGATTATCCTTTTCTTCTTCCACATCATCTTGTTCCACCAACTCTTCTTGTTTGTTTACATTTTCTATTTTATGTTGCTTTTCTGGAGTTTCCAGTTCCCGTTCATTCCTCAATACTATGGCCTCGCAATATTCCTTTTCTGATATTTGCAGCACTTCTGTATTTCTTGGTAATTGTCCTGCAGTTCTCGTGCTTAAAGATTGAGCCAACTGCCCCACATGTGTCTCAATATTCTTCATTGATACAGCCAAGTTTTGCAAGATCACATCTGTCTCAGCAGCATATTCTTTGGCGAAGCTGTCTGATTGTTCTTGATGCATTGAAGTATACATTGGCTGTGAAAAATTTTGCTTGTAATTTTCTGCAAGTCTGTTTGATGGTGTAGCATTCTGCTGCTGCGAATTCCATTGAAAATCTAGATGCGGGTTCCAACCAGGATTGTATGTCTGCGAGTATGGATTGTTGTTCATATTATATCCAACATAGTTTTCAGATTCCGGATTAGTAGGATATGAATTTTCATCGTGGTTTTCTCCATAAAACATGCCTGAAACCTCTCTAGTTATTGGCTTTGATGGTGTGTTAATCTCCTTGATCGCATTTTTCAACATAGCAATCCTTGCATTTAAGGCCGACACCTCATCCAAATCGTAAACTCCAGGTGCCTGCCTCATAGGGTTAAATCTTTCTGAAGACCAGTGGTAGCTGTTCACTGCCATCCTTTCCAATAAATCATACGCTTCATTAAAAGATTTTGATAAGAGAGTTCCATGTGCTGCAGCATCAATGATAGATCTTGTTCGCCCATTTAATCCATTGTAAAATGTCTCCAGCTGAATCCAGTGTGGTATTCCATGGCTAGGGCATTGTCTTAATAATTCCTTGAATCTCTCCCAAGCCTCATAAAGTGACTCGCCATCTCGCTGCTGAAAACTGATGATTTCATTTCTCATCCTTGCATTCCTCACTGGCGGATGGTATTTTATGATAAACTTCTTGGCTAACTCTCCCCATGTAGTGATAGTATTTGATGGGATGCTATCCAACCAATCTCGTGCTCGGTCTCTTAAAGAATACGGGAAAAGCTTAAGCCTTAATGCCTCAACTGAAATTCCAGGAAAATGAAATGAGTCGCTCACTTCTCCAAATGCTTTAAGATGACGATGGGGATTGTCTGTTACCATTCCACTAAATTGTCCAATGGTTTGGAGCATCTGAAACATGACCGGTTTAAGCTCAAATTGGGTAGCATTTAATTCTGGTCTCACAATACCGGGATTTAGATAATCGAGTGTTGGTATGGCGAAGTCTTGAATAGGTCGATCTCGGTCATCAATTATTCGATTCAGAAATATTCTTTCTCCTTCCTCGTTATCCATATTAGCTTCTTCAATCGTCAAACATAAATCACGAATACCTGAAAATAGAGAAACAAAATAAAATAAAATAACGTAAAATAAAATAAAATAATTATAGCAAAATAATTACAACTAAGCAATATCCCCGGCAACGGCGCCAAAAACTTGTTAGTGATTTTACCACTTACACGCAAGTGCACGTGTCGCTAACGAAGTAATAGAGTAAGTAAAGTATCGATCCCACGAGGATAATGTTAATTGTATTTAAATTGCTATAAAAATCTTATAAAAATATTTGGATGATAAATGAAAATAAATAGAAATAAAATCAGAATTGCAATGAAACAAAGTAAATCAGAGTAAACGAGGTAAAAACGATAAATAAAAGCCTTGGCTAGGATCGATTTCTTCATTACAATGATTTTACACTGATGCTATGGTTTTGCAGCATTGTCTAAGAACAGCAAGAATTAAATAATTCTAGGATTCTTTCGAATTGCCTAGATAGATTCAAATTAGAATTTCCTTCGACTTTGAATGAATGTAACTAATATTGAATTTTCTATATGCTCTATTCTTATCGCCAATCGAATTAACGTTAACTACCTTGTAACATATTAATCCAATTAATCAATCGTGCATCTTAACATTTATATTTACCTGTCGATAAAATATAAACATGAAACATCAAACTATCTGTCGATATGAATTGAATTAGATGAGGAATATCACGAAAGATTGTTCCAAACAAAAATGCATTAGCAATGCTACAGTATTAATCACAGAACAGCAAGAATTTTTATATTTCTAGGGTTCCGTCGAATTGCCTAGATAAATTCGTTTTAGAATTTTCTTTTCGATTTTTGAAAAGACAAAAACTTAATCTGAATTTTCTTGTGAACCTATTCTTAAATGCCAAATAGATTAATGTTAGCTATTTTGCAACACTTTTAATCTATTCAATTTCTCATGCATCTTTAATTCCTATTTACCTATCGATACAATAGGAATATGTGAAATCAAAATTGCCTATCGACATAAATTGAATTAAGCAGTTCAAATCATGAGAAATCATTCAATGAAAAATACGTAGCATTCATAGATCAATCATAAAACATGTAATGAGTACTTTCTCTCCTAACCAAGAAATATAAATTAGCTACTAAACATAATTAAAATAAAAAAAAAGAACAAATATTCATAAAAAGATAAAAAGAAGAGGAGAAGAAGAATCCCCTCTGGAGCTCTCTGCCGCAGCCAAGAATGTAGTTACCCACCAGAGAAACCCTTCTTTTTTATATTTTTTTTAAAAATAATAACGTCCCAATTAATTCCCCCAGTTCCTATATTCTCTCCTTCTTTTTGTAACCAATTTTCTCTTTCTTCCATTATGTGGGTCCAGCTCATTTTCCTTTTCCAGAATGGTTTTCTCTCTCTCCTTTCTCATTTATTCTGGTTTCGTCTTTTAGTGCTGCCCCAATTCATCACGTCTTCCGCTGCCCAATGACCACCTTCTCTTTTCTTCTTTCAGCTTCTTCCTCTACTTTTGTCATCTAGTGCTGCCCAATCATCACATCTTCCGCTGCCCAAGTTTTTGCTTTCTTCCGCTGCTTTACTTTTTATATCTACCGCTGCGTTTTGTCTTTTTCTACTGCCCCTTTGTGCCTTCTTCCGCTGCCCAGCTTCCTACTTTTCTTTCATATCTTCCACTGCCCGGTTTCTCTATTCCGCTGCCCTTTTTCACACTTTTCCTTATTAATTCTGCAGCCAAATAATACCCATTGATTATATTACCAAATTCGAAGCAACAAATTTCCCGATTTTTCTTGATTTGATTTCTCTCTCTCCATAATCTTCAGCTTTTGAATTTGATTTTCCCTCTAATAAAATTACATTCAAATATAAAAATATAAAATTCAAATTAAGTGGAAAAAATATGCTTTTAATAGATAATCTGCATAAAATATATTAAATTTCATCAAAGCACTAATGCTGCAGCAATACATAGCAATTTCAGTAAATTAATACTAATTTATTCTTGTAATCACTCAAATCATACAAGTTCTATCAATTAAATATCATATAAAATAACTCTAATTTAAGAGCTATCAAATACCCCCAAACTTAAATCATTACTCGTCCTCGAGTGATGCAAAACAAATATAAGTTCCCAAAGTAGCATTAAAAATTGATGTAATTTCCGAAATATCTCGTAACTTGTAAATTATTGAAAAATTTCACTATCACAATTAAAAGCAATCAATATAGATTTAATTCCCAATAAACTCAATTTCAAAATGTGTGTGTGCTCAAACTCCATTTAATTAACTAAGTTCAACCATCAAAACTAGAAATCACAATACATATCATAGGATGTCAACTTTCTAATGTCCTTCCTAAATCCATTAGCATTCAAAGATTCTTCTTCTTTCTTTTATTTTAAAATAAGTGAGGGGATTAATTTATTTATTTATTTTTTTTTTTTATGATTTTTTTACATTGACTTTATCTATAAATCACACTACCTTTTTACGCGATTGACAACATTGGTGATGAAGTCCTCCGGTTACTCAATAGTGTCACCTCAAGATACATACTCATATGAAATAGAGGAGTATAGCCAATAATTATGCAACGGAGTTCCTCCCAAAGTTCCTCTAATTTATTTCTACCCATCGAGTATCCAAAAGGCTCACTCGAAATTGAAAGTAGATTAGGAAATTGCATTTTTTTTTTTTTTTTTTTTTAACCCCCAAACTTATTATTTATTATAAATTTTTTTTAAAAGAAGTCTTTAATCGCTAATTTCTTTCATCAAGCACTAAATTATCAACATCTAGATAAAATTGTAATGTCTAGAAATGATGATATTCCTAAGCAATCAAAAGGAGTTTGTGTGTTAAGAAAAACTAAGCTTATGAGAATAAATCTTAATTGATTTCTAATAATATATGATAATAACATTATTCAATAACTTACTAAATTAAAAGATATTAGGAAATTAAATTGCACTTCGTTGGAACTACAAAGCTAAACCAAATCAAGCAGAAGACTAAATTCCATAAGGTAAGGTTTAAACAATCAAAGCTAACATTCTAAACACTTTCAGAAAACCAAAGTAAACAGTAAATCCAGAAAACCAAATTAAACAATTAAACATGCTGCTACCCCCACACTTAAAAATTGGCAGTGTCCCCACTGCCAGACAAAATGAAGTTCAGAGAATCAATAAAAGAAAATATAACAATATAAAGCTAGGGGGGGTTAGGACTTCCCTGGTATTTCCTTTTTCGTTCCATTGGAAGGAGGGTTTCATGTTGCTTCCTCTTCATCAGCTTCTTCTTCCCTGATTTGTGCAAACCTGAGTTTATTTTTTAGCAAAAACAAAAACAAACAAAGAACAATAAATAAAAACTAATACAAAAGGATATAAAAAATTGGGTTGCCTCCCAAGTAGCGCTAAGTTTTTCAAGTCTTCAGCCAGACTTCTCCATACGTCACTTTTCTTTAATTTGTGGATGATATGCTATGGTCACTTTATGTTTGAGGTGAGATGGCAAGTGCTTAAGCTCCAGTGTGGGTGTGTTTTCAACAGATGGCTTGAAAACTTCTGGTTTATTCTTCCTTCGAAATAATGCCTCAAACTGTTTCCTGTGGCTCCTTGAAAACTGCTTCGTTTCTGCCATTATCATTTTTCCAGATATGTTGAAGCAATCTTCTACATCGTACGGGCACTTCATATTTTTCAATACATTAAGAGTAATCTGCTGCTTATTCACGTATTTGCCACAGCCAAGACTCTCCTCCTTTTTCGCAAAAATTTCTTTTTCTGCATGCTTCAATTCACTTTGGTGTTGTGGTGGCATTGTTCCAGCATCAATTTCTACAATGCCAGTTTCTGGATTATCCTTTTCTTCTTCCACATCATCTTGTTCCACCAACTCTTCTTGTTTGTTTACATTTTCTATTTTATGTTGCTTTTCTGGAGTTTCCAGTTCCCGTTCATTCCTCAATACTATGGCCTCGCAATATTCCTTTTCTGATATTTGCAGCACTTCTGTATTTCTTGGTAATTGTCCTGCAGTTCTCGTGCTTAAAGATTGAGCCAACTGCCCCACATGTGTCTCAATATTCTTCATTGATACAGCCAAGTTTTGCAAGATCACATCTGTCTCAGCAGCATATTCTTTGGCGAAGCTGTCTGATTGTTCTTGATGCATTGAAGTATACATTGGCTGTGAAAAATTTTGCTTGTAATTTTCTGCAAGTCTGTTTGATGGTGTAGCATTCTGCTGCTGCGAATTCCATTGAAAATCTAGATGCGGGTTCCAACCAGGATTGTATGTCTGCGAGTATGGATTGTTGTTCATATTATATCCAACATAGTTTTCAGATTCCGGATTAGTAGGATATGAATTTTCATCGTGGTTTTCTCCATAAAACATGCCTGAAACCTCTCTAGTTATTGGCTTGGATGGTGTGTTAATCTCCTTGATCGCATTTTTCAACATAGCAATCCTTGCATTTAAGGCCGACACCTCATCCAAATCGTAAACTCCAGGTGCCTGCCTCATAGGGTTAAATCTTTCTGAAGACCAGTGGTAGCTGTTCACTGCCATCCTTTCCAATAAATCATACGCTTCATTAAAAGATTTTGATAAGAGAGTTCCATGTGCTGCAGCATCAATGATAGATCTTGTTCGCCCATTTAATCCATTGTAAAATGTCTCCAGCTGAATCCAGTGTGGTATTCCATGGCTAGGGCATTGTCTTAATAATTCCTTGAATCTCTCCCAAGCCTCATAAAGTGACTCGCCATCTCGCTGCTGAAAACTGATGATTTCATTTCTCATCCTTGCATTCCTCACTGGCGGATGGTATTTTATGATAAACTTCTTGGCTAACTCTCCCCATGTAGTGATAGTATTTGATGGGATGCTATCCAACCAATCTCGTGCTCGGTCTCTTAAAGAATACGGGAAAAGCTTAAGCCTTAATGCCTCAACTGAAATTCCAGGAAAATGAAATGAGTCGCTCACTTCTCCAAATGCTTTAAGATGACGATGGGGATTGTCTGTTACCATTCCACTAAATTGTCCAATGGTTTGGAGCATCTGAAACATGACCGGTTTAAGCTCAAATTGGGTAGCATTTAATTCTGGTCTCACAATACCGGGATTTAGATAATCGAGTGTTGGTATGGCGAAGTCTTGAATAGGTCGATCTCGGTCATCAATTATTCGATTCAGAAATATTCTTTCTCCTTCCTCGTTATCCATATTAGCTTCTTCAATCGTCAAACATAAATCACGAATACCTGAAAATAGAGAAACAAAATAAAATAAAATAACGTAAAATAAAATAAAATAATTATAGCAAAATAATTACAACTAAGCAATATCCCCGGCAACGGCGCCAAAAACTTGTTAGTGATTTTACCACTTACACGCAAGTGCACGTGTCGCTAACGAAGTAATAGAGTAAGTAAAGTATCGATCCCACGAGGATAATGTTAATTGTATTTAAATTGCTATAAAAATCTTATAAAAATATTTGGATGATAAATGAAAATAAATAGAAATAAAATCAGAATTGCAATGAAACAAAGTAAATCAGAGTAAACGAGGTAAAAACGATAAATAAAAGCCTTGGCTAGGATCGATTTCTTCATTACAATGATTTTACACTGATGCTATGGTTTTGCAGCATTGTCTAAGAACAGCAAGAATTAAATAATTCTAGGATTCTTTCGAATTGCCTAGATAGATTCAAATTAGAATTTCCTTCGACTTTGAATGAATGTAACTAATATTGAATTTTCTATATGCTCTATTCTTATCGCCAATCGAATTAACGTTAACTACCTTGTAACATATTAATCCAATTAATCAATCGTGCATCTTAACATTTATATTTACCTGTCGATAAAATATAAACATGAAACATCAAACTATCTGTCGATATGAATTGAATTAGATGAGGAATATCACGAAAGATTGTTCCAAACAAAAATGCATTAGCAATGCTACAGTATTAATCACAGAACAGCAAGAATTTTTATATTTCTAGGGTTCCGTCGAATTGCCTAGATAAATTCGTTTTAGAATTTTCTTTTCGATTTTTGAAAAGACAAAAACTTAATCTGAATTTTCTTGTGAACCTATTCTTAAATGCCAAATAGATTAATGTTAGCTATTTTGCAACACTTTTAATCTATTCAATTTCTCATGCATCTTTAATTCCTATTTACCTATCGATACAATAGGAATATGTGAAATCAAAATTGCCTATCGACATAAATTGAATTAAGCAGTTCAAATCATGAGAAATCATTCAATGAAAAATACGTAGCATTCATAGATCAATCATAAAACATGTAATGAGTACTTTCTCTCCTAACCAAGAAATATAAATTAGCTACTAAACATAATTAAAATAAAAAAAAAGAACAAATATTCATAAAAAGATAAAAAGAAGAGGAGAAGAAGAATCCCCTCTGGAGCTCTCTGCCGCAGCCAAGAATGTAGTTACCCACCAGAGAAACCCTTCTTTTTTATATTTTTTTTAAAAATAATAACGTCCCAATTAATTCCCCCAGTTCCTATATTCTCTCCTTCTTTTTTGTAACCAATTTTCTCTTTCTTCCATTATGTGGGTCCAGCTCATTTTCCTTTTCCAGAATGGTTTTCTCTCTCTCCTTTCTCATTTATTCTGGTTTCGTCTTTTAGTGCTGCCCCAATTCATCACGTCTTCCGCTGCCCAATGACCACCTTCTCTTTTCTTCTTTCAGCTTCTTCCTCTACTTTTGTCATCTAGTGCTGCCCAATCATCACATCTTCCGCTGCCCAAGTTTTTGCTTTCTTCCGCTGCTTTACTTTTTATATCTACCGCTGCGTTTTGTCTTTTTCTACTGCCCCTTTGTGCCTTCTTCCGCTGCCCGGTTTCTCTATTCCGCTGCCCTTTTTCACACTTTTCCTTATTAATTCTGCAGCCAAATAATACCCATTGATTATATTACCAAATTCGAAGCAACAAATTTCCCGATTTTTCTTGATTTGATTTCTCTCTCTCCATAATCTTCAGCTTTTGAATTTGATTTTCCCTCTAATAAAATTACATTCAAATATAAAAATATAAAATTCAAATTAAGTGGAAAAAATATGCTTTTAATAGATAATCTGCATAAAATATATTAAATTTCATCAAAGCACTAATGCTGCAGCAATACATAGCAATTTCAGTAAATTAATACTAATTTATTCTTGTAATCACTCAAATCATACAAGTTCTATCAATTAAATATCATATAAAATAACTCTAATTTAAGAGCTATCAGAGGGCAAGGAACTAAGTCTCATACCTGATTTCTAGTGAATTGACCGAGTTCGTCTTGCATAGCATTAATCCAATGTTCATCAAGAAGAGCTTCGGTGATATTTTTTGGCTCAAAAGTCGAAGTGAAGCATGCCATGTGGATCATTTCCCGATAATTTACTCTAGGCTTGTCTCTGGTTCGAATTCCGTCATCCAGTCCTCCAATAATGTCATCTGCAGAATGATTCTTTTGAACTTGTGTAGACGGTTGTCGGTTATCAGGAGTAACTTCATCCCCCGTATTGATTGATGCAAGCTGGTCAGTGACACTATCTGTGACATTTTCTGGGACATTATCTGAAACGTCGAAATTTTCTACGGTGGAGTTCTGATATGAATCTTCTATAGAAATATCAACTGATGGCAGTGAATCATCTACACGGACATTTGCAGATTCAATTACACTCCGAGTCCTTTTGTTGTATATCCGATAGGCGCGACTATTTATAAAATATCCCAAAAAGATACCTTCATCACTCTTGGGGTCCATCTTCCCTCTATACTCCCTGTCATTAAGAACAAAACACGTACTCCCAAAAGGATGAAAGTAACTAAGATTTGGAGTTTTACCTTTCCACAATTCTTAAGGAGTCATTGTCGTTCCTCCACGTAGATAAACCCGATTGATAGTGTAGCAAGCTGTGTTCATAGCTTCATATAACGCCCCGAGTTATCTGAACCCGGTTTGCTACTCATAACGCTGAACCGAACCATGACGTCTTGATGCTAAATTTAAAATTTCACTCGACAGCCAAAATTTGACTTTTTCTAAAACTAAATATATTTAAAAACTTGCAGCGGAAAATCAATTGAACATCAATGAAGCTAAGTAACCGGTGAAAACATTTTAAAATGACTGTTGGAAGCGTTAAGAGTAATTGGCCAAAAGACGTAAAGCTTAAAAAAAACGCGGAATGCCCGTGAAGTTGCCGAAGTCGAACACATCTGCCGACGACAAAGTCAACGGAAGAAGCAGAATTAGGAATAGGAGGTTTCTACCGATGACGTGTACAAACAACGCACCACCATCTACCGACAAGCCAACACAACTACATCTGCCGATGAAGTCAACATAACTTCATCTGCCGATGGAGTCAACATAACTTCATTTGCCGATGGAGTCAACATAACTTCATTTACCTATAGATTTCCATCTGCCGATAGACAAGCACGCGACATCCACCGACAACGACATTACGACTCCTTCCGATAAGATTAGAATATACGCTACATCTGCCGATAGCAAAACTACAGGTTTTGCGACTTGCACCTGCCGATGACGTCAGCCGGATGTTCTCTCTCTCATCCAACGACTTTACTGAAGGCACCTTCCGATAGGCAGAACGACAAAACTAAACATCCAGAAACAAACCAAATCACTGCCCTTCCCAAATTCAGTAAAAACAATGTTTTCAAAAACCAACAGAATACCAATATCAGAAGATTCTAAAAAAAATGTATTCAAAGCTTTGAAACCACTATTGTCATGAAATTTTCAGAAAAATATCTATACTGAACTAATTACCCTCAACTCAACACCTGCAGCCATGGATTAAACCGCCTCAACAGATGACCAAACCGATGCCTAAAAATGCTCCTCCAACCAGCCTATTCCTCATGTTGGTCGGTAAACATACCTTCAGTAACTTCTTCACCTACATCACAAAACTCATCTATTAGCCTAATGCTAAGCAAGTAGAGCGATGAATGAAATGGATCAATGAAACACTAATTTCCCTAAACATGCGGTCTCTACTTTCTCATCTCAGTTGTATTCAAATTCGTTCTCTGTTGATCCCTCTGTACGATGGGAAAGTGGATCAGTCATTCCCCAAAGCATACATCCTCTGATCTCAATTAAGGGGCGGATTAATTCCCTTAACAGTTAACTGGTCTGATCCCCCTGTAGGATTGGGAAGTGGATCACTTTTTCCAAAACCTCAATCCTCTGTTCTCAGTTAAGGGGCGGATTAATCCCCCTTAACAGTTGTTCTGATCATCCTACTCACACTTACCATGCGTTTCATGTAAATTCATTTTCGTAATCTTTCAAAAACATGATGCATGACAACTGGAAAATAAGCATACAAAACATACATAAATCCTACTGTTTTGTGATGTAGGCCCGAAGGCACAAACAAACTCTACTTACCTGGATTCCTGGCGAGTGCTCGGTTAGGAGCTTCTTCGGGATCTTTCTCACCTAGAACATAAACAGAACATTAAGTCAACCTGTACTAAACCTCATTCTAAGGCATTCAGAAAACCTAAGGGAATAGTTGGGAGTTCTGATCGCCAAGCATTACTGATCCTATGCTAAACCCGTATCTACTCACTTTCCTGATGAGTTCCCAAAATACATATCTAACACTTCCCCATACAATCTTCCTTAGTTACTAAGTCAGAAAAATCGAGGTAGAAACTTACCTAGCTCGGCGAACGGATTCGGGGAAGGAAATCGCCTGGGAAGTCTGCTGGTTTGTGCTGAAAACCGAGAGCAAGAATGAATAGTGGCGGCTAAGCTCAATAAATTCTTTTTAAATAGGTTATCCACTAATAAGTTTTTAATTTACCATAATGCCCTTGCATATCCATTCATTAACCTAATCCATATTTACACATCTTAATTTGACAAATTAAATTGGGTTTAATGGAATCGGGTGCTACACTTCAGCCCAAAATCTCTGTGGAACATTTTTTTCATGTAACATTACGCGTGATATTTCTGCAATAGTTCGATTTTTTTGCTCAACGACCCCATTCTGCTGAGGAGTTTTTGGTGCTGAAAATTCATGAGAAATTCCAAGCTGATTGCAGAAATTTGCAAAAACAGAGTTCTCAAATTCTCTTCCATGGTCACTTCGAATTCGAACAATCTTTACAATGATGCAATCTTTCTCTCGCTGAAGCCGAAAACATAAGGCTTTGAAAGCACTAAAAGTGTCAGATTTTTCTCTAAGAAAT
This sequence comes from Begonia masoniana, assembly GCA_022432975.1. Lineage (NCBI taxonomy): Eukaryota > Viridiplantae > Streptophyta > Magnoliopsida > Cucurbitales > Begoniaceae > Begonia > Begonia masoniana. The sequence continues at coordinate 45,276,371 of CM039505.1, forward strand.
TCTATCCAAGTATATCTTGAAAAATCATCAACAACCACATATGCATATCGTTTTCCTCCGAAGCTTTCAACTGCCATAGGACCCATTAAATCCATATGTAATAATTCAAGAACACGTTTAGTTGTTGGTGTCTGAGACATTATGTGTGACACTTTAGTTTGCTTCCCAATTTGACATGGACCACAAACTCTATCTTCATCAACATTTATCATGGGAACTCCTCGTACTGCTCCTTTTGAGATAATTTGTTTTAGTATCCTGAGATTAACATGACCCAGCTTGCGATGTCATAATATAGTATCTTCCATGCTTGATCGAGCACATGTAGATGATGATGAAATGAGATAGCAATTATCAGAAGACCTCATTCCTTCGATGATGCATTTATTTGTATGATCCGAGACAACACATTTGTTGCGAGTGAAATGCACCTTCAGATCTTGATCACATAACTGACTGATGCTGATCAGATTCGCTTTCAAACCTTTTACAAGTAGAACATTTTTTAGAGAAGGCAGTCCTGGAACGTCTATTATGTGACGCCGTTTCCAAATGTTACTTTTCCCAAACCGCCTGATGTAATATTCTTTAAAAATCTTGCTTCACCTGTCATATGTCTAGAACATCCACTGTCAAAGTACCATGCATCAACAGATGTTGCCTTTAGAGAAGTATGAGCAACAGAGACATATTTCAGATATACTTTCAGAGACATTGCGAGTGATGCTATCAAAACTTGTAGGTTTAGCTTTAGCAACAAGTGCCATATTCTGGTTTGAGATTTCATCTTCTTTTTCTAAATCACTCTCACTCCAGGTTGTGTTGAGAGAGGTCTTTTTCTTCTTCAAGGTATTTGCACATTCAGCTTGAATATGTCTAAAACCATCACATTCTCTACATTTAATTCCCCTGTTATTCAAGAATTTTTCTGAAGGTTGATTTTCGTCTTTAGACTTCTTATAACTTGTAGAGTCATTCTTGGTGTGAGTGACATTTTGTCTGACACCACGATTATTTCTACCAAATTTCTTCAATATTTTGCTGAAATTTCTTGATATCAATGCTAAAGATTCTTCCAGATCATCCTCATTACATTCTTCGGAGTTTTGCATTTCTGCTTTTAAAGCCAAGCCTTTCACCTTCTTTGTTTCCATATTTACATCGAGATTCATCTCAAAAGTTCTAAGAGAACCCATCTGCTCCTCTAATTTCATTTTGGTGATATCTTTTGCTTCTTCAATTGCAGTAACTTTATAAGCAAAACGTTGGGGCAGAGATCTTAGAGTTTTTCTCACAAGTTTCTCTTCAGAAATAGTTTCATCAAGAGCAAAAGCTTCATTAGCAATATCACAGAGTCTTGCATTAAACTCGGCAATGTTTTCATCATCATGCATCTTTAAGTTCTCAAATTTTGTTGTTAAAAACTGCATTTTTGATAGCTTTACTGCTGATGTACCTTCATAAGTAGTCTGAAGAATATCCCAAGCCTTTTTAGCAGACTCACATGTAGAAATATGTTTGAATTGAGTTGGATCAACACCATTAAAAATAGCATTAAGGGCCTTTGAGTTACTATTTGCTAGAGCATCTTCAGTGACAGACCAGCTTTCTTCAGGTTTGATAGATGTAACTCCGGCTTCGCTTGTACTCATTGGTGGATCCCAACCTGTTAAAATAGATTTCCAGGCTTTTTCATCAACAGCCTTAATAAACGCTTTCATTCGAGCTTTCCAGTAAGCATAATTGTTTCCATTTAGCAAGGTGGACGCATTGTTGAACCTCCTTCTTTCATAGAGTCCATCGTAGCAAAACCAAGATTAAGTCCTGCAGATCTCGCCTAAGAAACAGAGACGATCCGCTCTGATACCAATTGAAAGATCAAGGTTAGTGACTCGATGATATAAAGTGTTGTAACACTTCGTGTGACACCAGTTATAAATACGATATAGGACAATATTAAAATACGGAAATTAACGACACAAGAGGTTGTTAACGCAGTTCGGCAATCAGACTACATCTGCGGGGCCACGCCCAGATATGAAAACATTTCACGAGTTCAAACAAGGTTACAAGACACTCGGACTAAAACAAAAATAAGACTCCCTCTTATCTTTGATGCCGCCTCCTCCAACCTTCACAGGTGAAACTGTTTTGCGAGCTCCCCTCGACTTAAATGCGACAAGCTCCCCTTGTCGAAGATGACTCCTCCCGAAATCCGTGTATGGCAAGCTCCCCTTGCCCACGATAAAGATGACAATCACAAGAATAAACTCCTATGACACTGTCTGTGACGCTTGACAATGTCTTAGGATATGATCACCCAGAACAGGCTTCAACAAACCAGTCTTTGATAAGACTGAATCAATTAATCACATACACCACACAGAAACGTGGGTGAAGAAATAAAGACGCCCAGATGAATAGAGAAATTCCACACTCAAGAATAATGGCGTCGACACCTTTTAACGTAAAAAGAAAAGTCTTTTATATCAAGTGCAAGGTGCAGTTCTGTTTCTCTCATCAATATCTTCTCGAAACAGACTATTCATTCAAAAAATCATATCCCACGAAATCAGCCTAAGGATCCGAATAACTCTGCCTAACAGATTTGCCGCAGAGACACTTCCAATGACACTTTAGGAAAGTATCCCAAATAATTAGGAATATGATCCAAGTTTGTTACGATTCCTTTTTCAACAAATCACATTTGAATTGACGAAATATTCTGCCAAATATTATCTCCAAAATAGAATGATAGAATAATATATATTCCAGAAGAATATAATTACCAAAAAACATAACATACTAAATTTAATAGGTTGCCAAAAATATAATTCCAACACACAATAGCATTAACAAAACAAATCATTGTAAAGAAAACAATCAGTCAAAGAGGGTCGCCGACGATGAAGAACTCAAATTTGAAGTTTAAAGCATAAAATGAAAAAGAGAATATGTTGAGCAACATTGTTTCTGCAAAAAAGAATCAGATTTGTTATTGACTTTTCAAAGAGGAGAGGACCACTTGTTGAGGACGAAGACTTTGCTATTTTGAAATGTCAACGAGAGTGAAACGTGGTGATGATGTTCTACGAAGAATCGTGTGAATATGTTATTCTCTTCCACGAAGAAGATGACTTGCAAAAACATCTTGCGACAGAGACCGTGAAGAAAGTAAATTTTTTGAGTCTTTCTGCATGGGATGGTTGGGAAATATAGGCCGAGGTGATGATGTTCTACCAGAACCTACAACTTATGTATGAAGATATTCTAATTATAATTGTAGTATTTATTTTATCGGTGATCATGGAAGAAAATATATCCAAGATATCAAATATATTTATTTAGCTTTTAATTATATTATGAAGTTCTTCAAGATGAAGCATAAGTGAAACATCAAACATAAGTTTAGAAAATTTATTAAACATTTTGAAACTGCATACAATCTTACGCCAGAGGATTAAAACGTTCTATTCATAAAGAATGTATCTGACATCTTACGTTTTCTAGTATGAAGTTTTTTGTTAAGATTGAAGATTATTTGCTATGTCAAATGAACTTTGAACACAAAGTTATAATCCTACTAGAAGCCTAAGCCGTATAAAAAATATGATTTGTGAGGTCCAACCCAAAATAATACTAGGCATCGGCCCATGAGTTAGAGGCCTCATTTGCTTGCCAAAAGAAAGTCTAAGGTTAGCCATTGCATGCAAGAAAATGGTTTGCATGCTAGACACATGGTGGTCAATTTTGCTTAGTGTTAGTGGTAGTGTTTTAATGCATTTAATGTTGCTTAATGAGTGGTTGTTTTGAGAGGGAACTTTATATTTTTTCGTCTAAGTTTTGTTGGATTATCTAAGATACTATTAAAGTTTATTGTACTCAGTTTATGATTAAACAATACAGATAGTTAATTGTGCAAGTCTTGGCATCCAAGAACGTAAGGGTAAGACACTAGAAGCATTTCTCAAATTGCATTGCAATGCAGCGTACGCAAGGCCTCTTACTTTGTATCACGTGGGACGGGTGTGCTCACTTCCTAGATCGACGACCACATGCCGCAACACTGGTTGCTGGAGGGGCACTATAACGCAACTTTTT